>CATIWM010192626.1:0-14215 GCA_949671775.1 Mallotus repandus
ATGTAGGTTTTACCAATTATATCTCATGTAACTCTTGAAAAGGTATGGGATTTGACATCACATGTCCTAGCTAAAAATCCCATTTGATGCCCTAAGTTTAAAACCCTTTTGATGACCTAGTTAAGTCAAACCATAACAAACATTTGGAAATCACTCTTTTCCAACTTGCCTTCCTTGGATGATTTAATACACCCTGCTTTGCCAGACCCATATATAATAATCTGAGGCTTGACAAGTGTTTAAGCATATGGGAGGCATCATGGTCACTTAATAATGGATGAGGGCTCCCATTTGTTTTACTTTATTTTGATATTGTTATGTTGTAAACATACATCACATGCATAGCACCACATACATAACATAATAATAAAGCAATAAAGTAAACGTGACATAGCATGGCCCAAATCTAGATTAATCTTCATAAGCCAATATGAAGATCAATGGTCAATCCTAGGTAAAATCAATCTTAATCTTAAGCCTTTCGCCTCGGATCTCCACTTTGAGTTTCCACCTTGGATCTCTATCCTTGGCCTCCTTTTATGTCTCCATGTTGGGTCTTCATTTACATTACATTACAAGTTGTAATTTATACTATTCTATTACTACTTAATAAAATAAAATTATAACAAATGAAAAATGACTCGCAGACCATATTTAATAAATTACAACCCATAAAATGAACAATATAAAAATCCAATCACATTGGTCTTAAGGGCCATGCTATGCACCATGCATTTTGCACTAAACACATAAAGCATAATAGAATAATTTTTCATTAAAATTAATTATTATGATGAGAATTATTTATATGGTAAACTGTACACCAAAAATTTTACGTTAAAAAACAACATGTATTTTCCAAAAATTCATACTACAAATGGTATTTAATCATATTAAACAACCATAGACATTAATCCAATTAATGTACAAAATTTTTTTCATGTGGATTTAATTAAATCATCATATAGAAATGTTCTAATGAAATTTTGAAAACTCTTTTCAAAATCAAATACATATCACACACACAGACATATATATATATAAACTCATTTTCATATCTCATGTATATAACATATATCATAGAATCAATCTAATCGAATTACAAGCAGCTCTGATACCACTATTGGGTTTCGTGATGCAAGATGAAACAGAAAATAAAACTTTTAACCATGAAAAACCCATAACCCGGATCCATGTAATTCAAACTAGATTGATTGAGGGGGTTTCCAAACACTCACAAAGACAATCTTTTGGCAATATTATTGGAAGGATGAGAGGGGGTTCACTCCGGTGACACCTTACCTCGAGCTTTTTGTATTCCTTTTTGTCGGATTAAGACATCACCAAAATGTCACACCCTCTATGGTTTAGGCATATCACTAACAATTTTTGCTTTATATTTGCATATTGTAGAACCTCTCTTGTTTTTTTGCTGATGGGTTTTGAATCAGATTCAAGTACATATGACTCATTATTTTGGCATATAATTATAATTTCATTTAATTTTTTATCTTAAAAAAATCAAATGTAAATGATTTTAATGTGTTTTTTGGCTACATTCCATATATAGAGCCCAATATCTATAATTGAAAATGTAAATTAGGCTATTTTAATTATTATTTGGACTAGTTTGTATATTTTTTTGGGTTTCAGCCCTTAATATATATATTTATAGTTTTTTGTTTTAAGTTTGGGCTCAAAAATTCCAGGCCCAAAGCCCAAAACCGTTCGGCATAACCAAATTACACCTGAACCCATGCTTAATTTGAACCATTAGATTACCATATAATTCGGTTCTAGTTTGGTGTTCTTTTAGTACTTATCCGAACTCGCTCAGATTTCTATTTTTAGCTCCCAATCCAACCCAACCTGCCCGATGAACACCCCTAGCAATGTATGAATTTATGAAGATTACATACATGGAAAATATTGCATTAGACTCAGTTTCCTAAGAATCATATCATGCATATTTTGGAGAAGTTTTAGTTTTCTAGAGATGCAAGATAATTCAACAAGAGAAAGTGTTGAAAATTCAAGTGATGATAGTTCTTATACTTTTTTCAATGATTAATATGAAGTTATTTGTTGAAGAATTATAAAAGTTAAAGCAAAAGATAAAGAAGAGCCAGTCCAAATGCTTTGCAATTATGACTAATATCATTGATATGAAGGAGCACTAATTAACTATATAAAGTCAGTAAAGTCTCCATACTCTAATATAAGAGGCCACTCATAAACCTTATGTAAGACAGAACTCTAGAACCTGGGGGAAATCATCTGGGATTGTTCAAAAAATTAGAGACTCTAACTATTCATAAGTTATGGCTCTAGAAAAGTTCTCCCCATCTCACAAAAAGAATGAGAGCTAATTCTAATAGGGCAATGCTAGAAGATCAAGCCAATATAAGGTTGATGCTCCTTTATCAAGTTATACTGTTAATAATCCTATTTCTCAACCTCGAGTTCATGATCTATGAGTGATCCAGCTAATAAGAGATTTGGGGGCAATTACACCTGAGGGAGCTGGAATGAATAAACCAAGGAGTCATTAATTCTACCAGTTTTATGTCTTTAAAAATAACTTTCAAAGATAATGTTTAAAGAAGATTCTAACTGAGAGTGTGAAGAACAAGAGGAGATTTGCTCCCCTAAAATTTGAGGATGTTAAACTGAATATTATAAACCTATTTGATTTTCCAAAAGAACCAAGGATAACCTTTATTAGTTCCCTTTTGTAGGATGATCTAAAGGAGCAAACAATTAATGTCCTTACAGAATTCAAAGGTCATTTACCTTGGAGTTATGAGGAGCTGCCTAACTAGAGAGAATTTTTATGGGACATTAACTGCCAATTAAAACATATTGCATGCTTCATTGCCAACCACCAAAGAGAATGTCTAAAGAGGAGGAGCTTAAAGTTAAAGAGCAGATACAAGCTTTTAGCAACCTAATTAAGAAGAAAATATACAAGATATGTAATAACAAAATGAGAAAGGATAACTTTGAAGAGGAGGATAGGTCTTGAATGTGATTCTACCAATTGATGCAAAAAATAGAGAATACAAAAAATGATCTTCTAAATGGGAGTAACCTTTCAAAGCTCATAGGATTTTGGAAGGAAATGCATACCAGTTAGTGAGCTTAGATAGAGAACCACGCAAAAGGAGCATCAATGGGCATTTTTTAAGAAAATACTTTCCCACTATGTGCAAAATGATGGAAAAATGAGGATCATAATATAAGGTTGGCATCATAGCCATATAGGGAAAACTTCAATCATAGTAAGTAATGTCAAGCCAAAGTATAACTATTTAAGGAGTTTTTCCTATTTATAGGTTGTAAGGCCCATTTTATTATTAATGTTGTTGTAGTTTTTTAATAAAATAACGTACGCCTATTGGCCACTTTATCAATATGTTGATTATTATTTTTATTTTCTAAGTTCTAATATAGAACTAAACATAATAAAGAATATAAATAAGTCTAAGTTGCACAAATCACTAGCAAATTGTCAAAGAGAATTAAAAGGAGTTTACTATAGTGTTAATGCTCCTATGAAACTTACTAAGAGAATCGTGTTGGATGTCGATTATAGCTATAAAAATCAAATAGAGAAAAATAAATAAAAATATGTGCATTAAAGTAGTGCAAAGTTGGAAATAAGAAAAAGGGAAACAAAGACTTGTCATTATGTACTGGATCTCAATAGCTTAGCAAACCAGCAATGGAGCATGGTGGCCCTGGGCAATGTTGTACCTAGTAGAGGAGAGCTTATTGTCATTGATTTACTCACCAATAAGGAGGTAGTAATTAGATCTTCACTAAATGGAGTAATTGCAGGTTCGTCCAAGCTTGAGGGTGTCTTCATCATTAGAGAGACCGTAGTTGCAAGGGCTGACAACATCATTGAAGGATTTGGAATAGCTAATGAAGCATCTATAGCAATTGTGTCATTGATGCAAGAACTGGTATGGAAGCCGATCGAGAGAAGGTCGTTGGTAGCATAGTAGAAGATCAATCCAATGATGGGAGCCCCAACCATCATTGTTGGTGAGAGAATGCTCACCAGAATAGACATAATGGGTGAAATTTATGATAGATTTATAAGTTAAAAAAGCAATAATTTTTTATGAGGGAATTGAATATTCATAAGATAATGATGATCAACCTAGTAATGGGTAAAGTAATGTCATTTATTATAAGTCTATGTTATTTTTATTATTAAGTTATAGTGATTTGTTTATTTTGAATTAATTTTATTTAGAATGAAATTTTATTGAGATGATAATTTGGATAAAATAAAAAACTTTTAAATTTATTTTTGAACTTGATGATAAGTTTGGAATAAGTTCTCTGTAAGGCTTTGGAAGGATTCTCTTCAATGATTTTGTTTATAAACGGGGCTCTTTACGAAGGTTATCCAATAAGGATTCTTTATCATAAAATTCTTTACATTCTCTTCAACATTTTCTTCAAAACCAAAGATTTTTACAAGTTTATTTTTATAAGGGTTCTCTTTAAAATAAGGATTCTCTTTAAAATTTCTCTCCATAGCAAGGATTCCATATTCTAAAATTTATGTTCAAATTCAATAAAGAAAATTTTTAAGGATGACCTTTTTTATATCAAAACCAGTAAAAAAGCTTGAGTTTTAATGTATAAAAATAAACTTTACAAACCCTTTATATGGAGGGGGCATAATTTTGCACTATACTTTGATTTTTCTTTATGTCCAATCTTCACAAATGATATAGGCCCAAAATACTTAATTAATTTATTAGTTATTTGTAGTTGCTATCAATAGAGATCTAATGGAAAAGTTATCTACTTATGGAGAGACAAGTAATTAAGGAATCAAGTTAAGCATCATGAGACCTGTGAGTGAGCGTTAAAATAAACAAGACTAGTACACAATTAAGCCTTAAAGGAAATAAACAAGTTTCAATATAGAAACTTAAGAAACAACTGAGTAGAAAATTCTTGTATTACTGATTAAATGATTTATGAAAGATCAAACCACCCATTTATAAAGTGACACAATGCACTAACCCTAGTTAATTAGGAAATAGAATAAAATCTTTAATAAGATAGAAAAAGTCTAATTCTAACTAAGGTAGGAATAAAAATAAAATCCTAGCTAAAATCTATAATTCTTCCCTTATTAAATATAACTAAATAGGAAGACTAACTAATAATAATAATAATAATAATAATAACAATAATAATAATAATGATGTGATTATCCACAAGCGCACAGAATCATACAAGTAGTAAATAAATATCGTCCCACAAAGATTGCAAATTGAGTATTGTAATACTAATTGTGCTTGTTTGTTTAAACAACAAAAATTGGTGTTTTGAATTTAACTAAAACTAAACAAAGAAAAATATGAATTAATTAACAATCAATTTAAAAGCTAATTCAACTGTTTCTTAAGATCAATTAACATCTAAGTCATGCCTAACCTTAATCCATTTTGAAGGCATCTAAATAATTATAGGTTTTCCTTTCGAATGAACCTATAATTAACCAAGTAGATTAACACCTAGATTTATATCTCTCATTTACTAAGGGTTCTTTAACCCGATTTTAAGCTCCATGCCCTTAATCAATATTAGTTGCTCTAATGTCTCTCAACTAAGAAAGTATTTAATAGGTTATTGTTTGTATCAAATGCAACCTATCTCTCAATCAAGTTTCATTGTGTAAATTCAATTAAAGGGTGATCAATCCTATGAAGACATTAAGTTCAACAACAATAAATGAATCAAGATTAATGACTTAGGGTTAATTGTAATATTCACTTGGTTGAATGGAAATAAGAACCCTAATAAAGAGTTTAGCTACTCATGTTGATGATAAGAGACAAAGAAGAATAATAGAAGAAAATAAATATCATCATTAATCAAAATAAAAATGAACAATAAAAAGTATTTAGAAAAAACCCCTTCTCTGCTTAATTAGCTAAAATAGAAGGCTTATTGTTCTTTAATTCTTGTTTCTCAATCTCAAACAAACATGAACAAGAACTAGTCTTTTTTCCCTAAAAAATTATAAAAGAAAATGTAATGTAATGTAGAATAATCCCATGATAATTTGTTTATGATGGCTACACACACACAAAACCCTAGCCTTTAGCCTCTTGCTTTGTTTCCTTTCGAAACCGCAATCAAATCCCCAAAATCAGCATTTGAAATTCAAATTTCAAATGCTTTCAGCATGTCATATGGTCGTGCGCTAGTCTTCCCTTTGACTTCCATGAATTTGGCTTTAATGCTTCATTCAATGCTTCTTAGACACTCCTATATCCTTTAGAAGTCCTATGCATCTTCTCTCATTGTTCTTTGGACACCTAAATGCACAAAAACAACCAAAAGTAAACTAAAATCCTTAAAATAAACAAAAACACAATTCATGCAACACATACACTTAAACTAAATAAAAAATCAACAAAAGACCACAAATGCAACTTAAAATGATACCTAATCCTAACACATTGAGTCCTCAAAATAATGCATTTCACACACTCATTAAATTCCCCCACACTTGAATGTTTGCTTGTCCTCAAGAAAAGCTCGCATACATATTCACCTAAAGAATCATGCTCATTGATTAGCTTTAACTTGACTAACTACCTCAATCTTCCTTTGATAAAAAAACTTAAAAACTCTAAATTAAAAAAATAATCTGAGGACAAGAATGTATTGTTACCATATGAAGAGCATACTTTTCTATTGAAATCATGAAAGCAAGCAATTGACACATAAGAAAAATTGAAGCAAATAGGAATCATTCTAACAAGTAGGAAGTCAAAATTCAACATATATAAGGTTCTAACAAAACTTTTATTCAATCAAAGGCTTCCCAATCTCAGTTTCCACCACCTTTCCTACACTACTCAGTATGGATACCTCTATAAAGGGTCATTTGGATACTTTTACTCTAAAAAGAGCATTGGAGTAGAAGGAGCATTTAAAGATAGAGCTCTGAACGAGTGTATTTTATGCTCCATCTCGTTATTTTATTGATTGATTTTTTTAGAAGAAAATAAACCAAAATACATGAGAATTTAACCACTCTAAAGTTAGTTCAAATTCCTACTTACAAATATTTTTCTCAAGTATCACACTTAAATTCATTTGTTCAATTGAAAAGTAAGCATAAAGTTCATTAAAATGTAAAAATTCCTAACCATAAATTACTCTCCTAATTTAAAAGTCCAAACAAATAATTATAGGAAGATTAAAACAATTCTTCAAGAAAACTAAATTCAATGAATAAGACTCTATATGTGAATAGGTTGCAAAAATTCAAGTGTGAGAGTTATGCATGAACAATAGAAAATTAAACTAAAACATGCATGACTCTAGAGAAAAATAAACAAACAAACATGAAAAGAAAATTAAATTAAATTAAACTAAAATAAAGAACAGTGTACTTCCCTTTTTTTATGCATCTGGTGAGGAAGTGTATGGAACAACAATGACATCTTTTGCTACCTCATTGATCATCTTAGACCTTTTGCTTTGAGGAAGTATGTAAAAGATTTCATAAATTTGAGCTTATAACCTCTTAGCCCTCACTTCAAAATGCCTCTCAAACTTCTCCATCTCAAGAGACAAATCCATGATCATATTCCCAATGTTGTCAGAGATATCCATCAGCTCCTTGATCTTCTCCATAATTCCATCACTGCATCCATTGATGTTCCCTCTCTTCCTTGCTTGACTTTCATTCCCATTAGCTTCTTCCTCCATTATGTTAGGAGGCAAAGGAACTTCACCATGTTGCATCGCCACTTGATGCAACAAATAACATCTCCTTGAAGTGACATCATGAAGCTCATTAAATTTTGTGATGGTTTCAGCCCGAACAATCTAGTCTTCATCAAGGAATTTGAATTCTAATGCCTCCAATTGATGCTTAGCAAATTCAAATAGAGAAAAGTACAAAGCTAAACCAGTTACAATATGCCCCATTGACACCACTACTTTCCTAGCCTAAACAACATGCCACATAGAGCAAAGAGACATACTTGTGTGTTAGTTTTCAAGCACCACAATATAAATAACTCATCAGGAGAAACCCTAGTGCTATCCTTTCTTCAAAAAATTGTGTGACATAAACTTGTGCAAAATTAAATATAAGTGATCTTTAATCAAACCACTGGTTATTACTTAACCATCACAAGCTCTATCACCCCTAGTGATTTCATGCTAAAAACTACTCATATTATAATCCATTAGAGGTTGACAAACACCTCCTTTAGGAAAACCAAAGATATCAGACGTGATTTTATAGTTGAAATAGTATTCTTTTCCAAAGAACCTACATGAATAGACCACCCCTTGATTGGCATCTAAAATCTTAAATGTGGTGTAAAATTCTATTGTTAGCTCAAAGAATACATCATGTTGGGCTACAGCCAATTTGGACCAACCCAATTTCTTGCAAAAATCTCTATGGTTCCCTAAATCCCCATGTTCAAAACACCTCATCATCAAAGTATTTCGGCTTACTAAAACTTCTTTTGACTAAGGAGTAGAATCTCTTACCTTCCTCTTCAGAATATATGGCAAAGAAAGCTTCATAATCAACCTTTATGTCTTTGGACTTACCTTTGCCATTACTGATTCCCTTTTCTTGAAATTGAGTTTTTGTTATAGCCATCACAACAATGTTAGAATCTTCAAAGGAAATAGTAAAAGAACATCAAACCAACAAGAACAAAAAATAAAAGAAAAGAAAAGTAGGGTTTAAATAAGAAAAAGGTTATGTAACACAAGGAATTCTATTCTTAAAACAAAAAGAAAAAGAAATAAATTTAAATTATGACAGAAAAAGGAAAAATAAAAATTATTAAGTCAAAATTTCCTTTATCAAATAGGACTTAAGAATTAATTAGGAAGTTAAGCTCACCTAGAATCTCAATTTAACAAGGAAATAAAATAAAAAAAATAAAATAATTTCAAAAATTAACAGACAAAATTTAAAAATTTAAAATTTAAAAGTTTAATTCCTCCCCCGCACTTAAAATGTGCAATGTCCTCGTTACATGAGTCTGAGACACAATTTAAAAAAAATTTACGATTTGCCATGGTCATCAAGGCGGACAACTGTGTGCATCGGGGCGCATGATTGTGCGCCTTTTATTTGCAATTTTCTGCCCATCAGGTCGCACGGCTGTGTGCAAATTGTGCATGGTTGCATGCCCTAATTCATGGAATTCAGGCTTATGGGCACAAACTGAAAAGGCAATGATGCTTTAGGGCATCTCATATCAACCTATTTTAATCACATTGCAGACAATCACTATAAACGCATTGCATCTATTTAAGAGAGAAATTAAACATGAAACATGAACAATCACATTAACAAAATAAAAATCCTTAAACAACTTAAATAAAAACCAACTTCAATAATTTAAACAAAGCACAATATAACATACTAAACATAAATAAGACATTGTTCCATAAAACACAAAATTAAAAATAACTCAAAAGAAACATTGTTCAAGCTAGAACCAAACAACATTAAAACAAAGTTTTCACTCTTCTCCTTCACCCTCAGATGAGGATTCTTCTTCTTCCACTTCATCATCATCATAGTTTGGTGGGAATGGGGGTGGAACAAAGTTTTGTGAACTAAAATAGGCATTAAGACTATGGTTTATCATGCTTAAAGTATGATTCATTTGCCTTGAAGTGAGACCCATTCTTTATACTTTTGAATTCATCTCTCCTAGATTTAAGTCAATCACTCCAACTTGCAACTCTAAGCTATCCAACCTCTCCATAACATCATTTAGAGTTACATCTTGATCTTCCTCCTCCTCCTCTTCTTATGGTTCTTTCAGATGTACTAGTTGGTTAAGGAAAGCTCTTCCCCTATAATAAACTCTAACCAAACCCATGGCTTCTATCATGCTAGCATTAATTAAGAAATGACCCTTAACCTTCTCAAATAGGATGTTTTCAGTGTTAAAGCCTATGTAGGTAGCTATGGTGGTTATTAGTCTCCCAACTTTGATAGCCCTAGTTACTTTAGCAGGCACATCTCTCAATTTTCCCGCTAGAGCATGACATACATTAAGTTTTCTATCATCGACCATGCAATACAAGATGTTAAGCTTAGTGATAGTGACCGCGAAATCCCCTTCTTTCCTTGGAAATAAGGAATGGACCATGAGCCTATGCTAATATTTCAAAAAAGGTGATCAAATTTGGGATTCTTTCACTAGCCTAGCCTTATAGAAAACTCCTCTTTCCCGGATGAGTTGTCTCTAAAATACATTTCTATCATACTCAACATTAGCATCTTGATGCTTAGGGAAATGAAATACATCATTAAGTGCAAATAATCCTAAATTATGTTCTTCATTTCCCAAAAGAAAATTTAGCATAAGAGTGTGATCATTAAAGCTAAATAAAGAGAGAAATTCACAAGTGGGTACAGCATAAAAGGGACTTTGCATTATGATAAAATTATACCAACCAATCCTATTCACATACAACTTAACCTCATCTAGCAACCAAATTTCAGTTAAAGAAGTGACACTAACATACCTATATGGGACAATCTTCATATTCATCATTTGCTCAAATTTCTTCCTATGTCCCTCATGCCTAAATTGGATTTGATTAGGGAAGGGTTTTGCTATTCTTTTTTTGGTAGCACTAAATGGATTTTGGGTGCTTCCACCACGCCTTGCTCTTTTGGGATGAGAAGTGGATTTCTTCTTTGCAATGCTTTTCTTCCTTTGCTCTTTTTCCATGGTGATATGTAGGAGATGAAGAGTTGAGAGAATGTAAGTAGTAGAGAATTATGGGAAGAATGAGTGAAGGATGAGTGAATATGAGGAAGAAGTAGGGAAGTGGGTGTTTAAATAGAAGAAGTGGAGTAGTGGGGAATTGGGAAAAGTAGTCAAAATTTATGTTTTCTAGGGGTTGGGAAGTGGGAAAGTTGGTCAAAGTTAGAAACCCTAGGTTTTTGGGAAGTGGGAAATGTTGGGAAGTGAAAAACTTCCACTTAAAACTGAATTTTGTGTCTTTTCAAAAGTGGGACAACATCAGGCACACAACCATGTGCATTAGGATGAATGGTTGTATGACCTACACAAGATGAAATTTGATGCCATAAGGCACACGGTCATGTGCAGTGGGACACACGGCTATACAAGCAAAATGTAGCGATGTAAGGTGTATGGCTGTGTGACCTGTGCAAGTTAAATTTTTCTTAAAAGTGCACATGGTTGCGCCAATTAGAGCATCAATCACAAATTTGCATACATTAAATCACATAAATAACTTGCACATCATGTCAAACAACATTCCACATAATTTTTAACTTACAAAACCTCATCTAGAGCTCCTCATTTCCTTCACTTCCTGAAATCATAAAAGAAACAAACATAAAAAGTCTAACTAAAATAAATTTTCAAAAACATAAAAGAAATTATTAAAAAAAACAAAATGAAAACAATCTTGGTTGAGCCCTTAAGAAGCTCTCTTTTAAGGGTCCATAAGCTAGACCACCATGATGATCACATAGTTTACTCCCTCAAGTATGCTACTTGATGGAAATTCTCCAATGTGCCTCCATGGTACAACTTTAATCTCTACCCATTCACTTTGAATCTTTATCCTCTTGTGTTGCACAATTCCATAGCTCCATGAGGGTGTTATTGAGTGACTGTAAATGGTCCTGACCATCTACTCAACAACTTCCTAGGAAATAATCTGAGCCTTGAATTGAAAAGCAACACTTGATCACCTTCCTTACAAATCCTTGAATTTATACAGAACCTCCAAGAATAAGTGTGAGAACCCCTTTATATATATACAGACCCCCAACACATTAACTTGAAAACCCCAATACTCAATTCAGCAACAACCCCTAAGAAAAGGTTAGAAATCAGATTACTTAGATGATCAAAGAATTAGAATAAAGAAAACTTGTTTCTGAATTCTAGCTTCAAAACACTCCATAAGAAGGTGATCAATCTACTTGAATGTTCCTTAAAAACATGTATTCTACATAAGAACACAAAGATAAAAGCAAAACAACCTTTAGGTTTCTTAAAACTTCAATTATTAATTATCATCATCTCCTAAGTTACATAAAATAAAACCTTTATATAGACTTAAAGAAATCGTAAATAAAACCTAATTAATATCCTAACTAAACAAGAAAACAAAATCCTTCTTAAATAAGAAAATATAATTCTACCTAAATAAGAAAATATAATCCTAGTTAAATTCGGATTTACATATACATCACATTGTAGCACACTTTTCACCATAATGAAGGCTTAATTGATGCAATCCCAAAACATAAAAGTTATAGCCCATGACGTATTCTTTCATATGAATCTTTAAACACTCCTTTTGGATCTATATTGACAGAGATATGGCCCATTTACTGTTGTATGTGCAGTCTGCCCAATTCTATACGTGACCTGATAATCTTTCATAATTTTAGCCCATGAATAAGATCGAAGTAGACCCAACCATCTTCACTAAAAGTATAGATCTTTTTCCAGCCCATCTTGAATCAACTTAATCCAATTTCTGTAGAGAAACTTATAACCAAAATACTAAAATAGGCTACTAAAAGATGAATTAAAAATTAAATCTAGGATCACATGAGGATCATATAATGAATTCTCATAGGCAACCTCTCTAATCTCCTCAAGTTCAATTAGCTTTAGCATTCTCTTTTCAGCTGCACTTTTGAAGTTAAAATTCAAGGCTTTCACCACCCAATAGGCCTTATGATCTAGCTCAACGGGAAGATGACATGTTTTGCCATAAACCAAACTAAAAGGAGACATCCCAATAGGTGTTTTGTATGATGTTCTATATGCCAAAAAAGCATCATCATGCTTCCTTTCCCATTCTTTTCTTAACTTGCTCACTATTCTTTCCAAGATTTTCTTTAACTCCATATTGGTCACCATAACTTGTCCACTTGCTTGAGGGTGATAAGGTGTAGCTACTCTGTGCTTCACCCCATATCTAGCCAATAAGGTTTCCATATTTTTATTGCAAAAATGTGTTCCCCCATCACTTATGATCACCATACCGAATCGATAGAAAAACTTCTTTAAGAACTTGTAAATAACTCTTGCATCATTCACTGAGCATGGCTGAGCTTCTACCTATTTGGAAACATAATCCACACAAACAAGAATGTACTTGTTACCCTCTGACAAAGGAAATGGCCCCATGAAGTCAATGCCCCATTGTAAGCACCCAATTTCGGGATGACTAGAGTATGGATGCGAAAGAGGACTCCGATGATGAAAATTTCTTGCAAATAGGTCTCTAGTATTTGAATTTCAGATCCCAAGGCTTGATTGCATTTTTTATGGACTAAATTGAATAGTCTCTTTTTCTTCAGGGTTCTTTTTGTAATTAAATGTTAAAAAAATTGGAAGAATGGATTTCTGATCAAAAATCCAGAATTCCAATCGGAATTCCAGAATTTTAATCAAAATTCCAGATTTTGGATCAAAAATCTATAATTTCGATCAACATTCCATATTGTCGATTGGCAATCTACAATTTCAATCAGAATTGTACTATCCCAATGCGTGAAATCCAATTTTTTATAATTTTTTGTTTATTTTTCTTAAATTTGATTGGTCAAAAATTTAATTTAAAAAAAAAAGAAATAGATAAAGAAATAAATCTCTGTGTAAATTTTATCTTTCCGAATTATAAGGTTTTATCCTATTAGTTAGGATAATGATCTATCCCAATTAACCTATTCTATCTACTGGATATTCTATCTAGTGGGAGAATAAAAAGGAGAAGCCTAATTTTATCTACGAGGGGGAAAAAGGAAAAAAATAGAGAAAAAAAGAGAGAAAGGAGATGGAAAAAAAAAGAAGCAGAAAAAAAGAGAAGGAAAAAAAGGATTCTCTTTCCTAGGAAAGTTTCTTTTTCTCTACGGGTTTAAAGATTTTTCTTTTGAAAAAAAGCAATTAAAGCCTGGAACGCAGAAGATCAATTCTGGAGATTTATTTAAATGGTGATTCAAACAAAGTCTCTGAGGAGATAGTCAATACAGCATACATCCTTTTATCTTTATTTCTATTTAATTTCTTCCATTTTTTATTTTATTTCTTCTATATGCAGCCATATTGATTCATTCACTTTTGTTTCGTTGTCTTGATTCTTTTTGTTCTAATTTTGTTTTCAATCGTTTAGC
>CATIWM010192630.1:0-20701 GCA_949671775.1 Mallotus repandus
CTCCTTTGCTTCCCACGATGCTTTATCACAAAGGTCATTTGCTTCTAGTGATTACTCAAGCGTCAAGTCCTTTGCTTCCTACGATGCTTTATCACAAAGGTCATTTGCTTCTGGTGATTACTCAAGCAACAACTCCTATGCCTTTTACGATGCTTTATCACAAAGGTCATTTGCTTCTAGTGATTACTCAAGCAACAACTCCTTTGCTTCCTACGATGCTTTTAGTAACACCTCTTACCATGCTTTTGGCATGGGCAATCGGTCATATGCTTCTTATGATGCTGCTCAAAGGCTTGAACGTAATCTCAAAGGCAGGAAATCTTTTGCTTCTTCTGTTGCTGCTCAAACTTCAAAGTCAATATCTCAGAGGCAGCAGGAAGTCTTACTGGAAGCCATAAGCAAAATGCGTCGTGAACGGGGAAAATATAATAAATAAATATATTTTATTACACCACACGGCACCGACGAAGTTTTTTTTTAATTTATTTTCTTGGTTTCCAAATTCCGAAGGGCATATCAATAAAAATAAATAAATAAAGCGACCAACAACAGTAATATTTACTGTCACGGACCGTAACCTAATCATTCTGTTGAGAATTATAAAGTTTATAATATTAATGTGATGTAATATTTCCAAAAAAAATGTGATGTAATATAATATATGTGTGAATGTAAACAAATTTTGCATTTTGTATTAAAATAGTTATTTTAATTTTATTTTCTTAATATGTTAAATTATATCCTTTAAAATGAAGGTTTGCTTTTTTTGAAAAAATATATATATATAGGACGTGATAATTGGTAAAATTATATTTTGCAAATACATTTTGCACTTTGCAATTTATTTCAAAAAAATTAATTAACTTTAATTTATATTTTATATTTTGGCTAATAATTATTAGACAACTATGAGAAAATTTTCCTTTTTATTTAAGCAATGTAAAATTTATATTTTTAGGAGGCATAAGATATGCATTTTTAGTCTCAAAAATTTATATAGATTATATTTGCATGTTAAAATAATAATTTCAAAAGCAGAATTAATTTTGATCGGTTAAAAGCTTTTAAAATTATAGATGAAATTTAATTTCATCATCGAAATTTTTTTTTATCACAATTTCGTCACTTATTAAAGTGATCGTTTGAGCTACATTTCTAGAAGGAAAAATTACAAAAAAAGTGTATGAATTTTTCAATTTTTTCTATTTGAGTCGGTGTTTCTGACCGGTGAGTTGATGATTTTGTGCTGAGGTGGACGAATTGGACTGCACTTGCTGCTCAATCATCTTCCACATATACAATATAAAGTAAAAGACAAAAGTAACTCTTACAATTTACACTAAGAAGACAAAAATTACCTTATTATACTTAAAAGACATAACAAACCTATGTAATGTAAAAAAACCAACAAATTACTGTGGCTATTGATTTTGAAAGCTAACAAATTAGGGTTCTTGCTAGAAAACAAAAAGATGAAGATGTTGCAGCATTTGAAAGCACAAATTTGAAGTTGAGCTCAACGATTAGAACAAGAAATTGAAGATATTCGTTTACTACAAGTGTAGGTCAGCATTTGAAAGCATTCGTAGATCAATAGACCAGTCTTCAACTGATCGCTCTTACTTACTCCTGCTCACCATATTTTGTTCGTTTCCCACTTTTTGCTTAGTGGGTAATCTACCTTCTTTCTAATAATCTTGCGATGTTGCATTTCACTTTTTGCTTAGTGAAATGTTTGATTTGTACTCACTTTTGTTTCTTTTTGGTTCTATACTCTGTTTTTATGTAATTCTTTTTGTATTTTTTTAAATCATTTCTATGAATTGCTTTTATTGGTGGGTGGTAAGTGATTTATTGTTATTGATTTTCAAGTTAATCTAATTCTTCTTCTTGTTTTTCTTCATAGAATCTCTCTCTCTAGTTGCCCTTCAGTGGCTTTCCCTTTCTCAAACTCTCAAAACCCATATCTTCACCTTCTACCTCACCCAAAATTATTGCTTTCAAATGGTGGAGGAGGAAATGGCAACAGTGGCATCGGTCGTGGCTATGGCAGCGGTGATTCCGATAGTTCATGGTCATCGTCTGGGGGAGGATATGGTAACGCCCAGATAAGTCCGTCTTCGCCCATGTCTGATCATAGAAATATTAAATGGGTCTGGCCACCTCCTCAAGTTATGAAACTTAACACTAATGCTGGCTTTAGTCCTTCGGGTATTTTTGGTCTGAGCATGGTTGTTCGTGATAGCTCAGGTTCAGTTGTTGGTTCAAAAATCATCAAAGGTCTTGATAAGATGGACGTAGCTCTTGCTGAAGCATTGGCTATTAGAGAAGGTCTGACTTTTGCTCGC
Source organism: Mallotus repandus (assembly GCA_949671775.1). Classification (NCBI taxonomy): domain Eukaryota; kingdom Viridiplantae; phylum Streptophyta; class Magnoliopsida; order Malpighiales; family Euphorbiaceae; genus Mallotus; species Mallotus repandus. The sequence goes on from CATIWM010192630.1 coordinate 2,349, forward strand.
CTTTTGAACTGCTCCAATCTCATTTGTGGAGAGTGATTTCTCGATAGTCATTTCTAAGATAACAAGTGCAGATCAGGATTTTTCCTATTTAGGAATGATTGCAACGGTTATAAGAGAAATTAGTCTCTCTTTCAGTTCTGTTCGTTTTTCTCATATTCCCAAACAAGCTCAAATTCAGTAGCTTAGTTACGTTTTCTTTTCTTTAGAATTTGATGTTTTTCATTGGTTTCATGGTGTTCCTTTTTCCTTGGAAGCTATAGCCAATGCAGACTCTGATGTTCCTTAATTTTTTCTTCTCTTAATATATTATATTTTCCTCAAAAAAAAAAAAATCTTACATTCTAGCAAATAGACTGGAGCTTTTGTGTACAAAGGAACAATCTTTGCATCTGTTGGGTTTATTGCAGGGCTAGCCGGAACAGTGCTCTCAAATGGGTTGATTGCAATGAGGAAAAAAATGGATCCAGGCTTTGTGTAAATTATAAGGGTTATTTTGTCTTTACATTATATTGCAAGCGTGGATGATGATGTGGAAGATGATTGACCAGCAAGTGGAGCCCAATTCGTCCACCTCAGCAAACAGTCATCAACTCACCGGTTAGAAGCACTAACTTGGTAGGGATTTTTAAAGTTCGAACACTCGATTGCATAAAAAAAAGGTGAGACATTCAAATAGAAAAAATTGAAAAGTTCATATACTATCTTTGTATTTTTTTTTTTTTTTCTTTCTAGAATGATATAAGGGTGTTAGTAGGGGTGTAAGTCAATCAAGTCAAATCAAAACGAACTTTAACTAGTTTGAGTTTGATTTGTTTATAATTCAATTGAGTTTGCTCTGTCATTTGGTGTTCGTGAATTATTTGCGAATTTAAAATAATTTAAGAAAAATTTAAAAAATACGAACTATAAATTAAAATTATATATAAATAATTTAAAATAAATTATTTACTAAATAAGTTATGTTATATTTAATAAAAATTATACTTTTATTCTAAGAATATATTTTGAAATATTGTTTAAATAAAATCTTATATATTATGTTTAAATAAAAATTTATATATTATATCAAAAACTAAATTATTAATAAAATTATAAGCCAACTCATGAGCTTTTATTTGAATTTATTAAGAGTTGAATTTTGCATATAAACTTGTCTTATTTATTAAACGAACTTCATTAGATAAATTCCAACGAACTTTTAAAAAATCGAGCTCTAAGTAGTTCATGAACAGTTCATTTCATTTATAGTCCTAACAATTAGATTCTCTTATACTATTTTTTTTTGGTTTAAATCATTAGTATTTAAAATTTATTAAACTCTAATTAATTCAATTTGAGTCGAGTTAGACCATTAGAACAACAAAGATATATTAATTTGAGACTTTGGGTGTGTTAATTTATTTTCATCTTAGTTTGTCCATCTATTACAGAATTACAATGCGTGTGCCATCATTCTCAGCAAAAAAAATTTATATTTCTTCCACCCTTTTTCCCTATTTTAATTATTTTTATATAATTTTTATTGAGATTTTCCAATGCACTTGAATTTGAGAAACCATTTTGAATTTGATTACAGACCATTTAAATGTTTGAACTTGCTAAAAGTAAGAATTTATCAGTACTTTTTTTTACTATTTAGAGTTAGAAAAAAAGTAAGTTGATGTTGTTATAAATGATGTTTTTATCAAATTGAAATATTAAAATAGTCAATCTGTAAATTAAAGAATAAACTAACAAAACATACCAAGTTTAACTAAGATTTTGCAGATGTAAAGATGTATTAAGCCTATAATATTAATCTTTAGAATCCAAAAATCTGAGCTTTAATGGATATGTAATAGTAATTTTTTTTTTATAAGCAAAATCAATCATATTAATTAAAAGATTAAAATTAAACTAGGAAAAACCTATCTTGCTTTGGCAACTAACCCGAATCAATAGATTCACCCCATACACCCACAACTAAGCCAAAATAAGATAGATAAAAAAAATCTTGTGGAACAAGGTAAGAGAGCGAATAAAGAACAGAAAAAACTAGAAGAAACGAAGCTAGTTTAAGAAACGAAATCATAAAAAGGTTACAACCAAGCAATGAAGTCCTTGTCTTTATGAAGACCTTGTTTAGCTAGAGCATCAGCCATGAAGTTGTTTTCTCGAAATGAATGAACGACAGAAATATGCCAAAAAGAAGCCATCAAATTCTCAATGAGGCACAACTGGTTATGCATTTTCCATGAAAAAGTCTCAAGCTTCTGATTAACCCGCATTTGCAGAATCAGATTCAATTATGATTTTAACATTGAAAAATTCAGGCATAGAGGAAGATAACTAGAGTGCCTTGCTAATGGCAATGACCTCAGCAAAATTCGAATCCATAATACCACAAGGAACAGAGAAGAAGCATTTAACTAACCATGTGTGATCTCTGAGGACACCACCAGCACAAGCCAATCTAGGCTTCCTTAAGGAAGAGCCATCCACATTCAGCTTTAATTCACCAGGTGAAGGTGACTGCCAGCTAGAAGTAACCCGCCTGTGCCTTGGAGAAGGGCGATCATTCTTAACAGCCTCCACCGCAAGCTAAAGGTCCTGGCTGCGCAAAGGACCATCATCACCTAGTGCTTTAATCCAAACCTCAGCCCTATAAATTGCGAGGAAAAAAAAATTTGTGACATTAAATGAACCTGCACTGAAAATAACAACATTCCTCTCTATCCAAATAGTCCATAATACCGAAAAGAAGACAACCATCCACACTTTCTTTTGAAAGGAACCAATAACTAAACCTTCCCAATGATCAAATAAATCCCGTAAGGACGTAGGAGAGACCCAACTCAATCCCCACCAATTGGTAAGGCCATACCAAATAGAGCGAATTAAAGGACACAAAATAAAAAGGTGATCAATAGACTACATACTTAGTTGACAAAAAGAACAATTAGAGGTGGAAATATCAATGATATCTTTTCAAATGAGCATGTCCTTGGTGTTTAATTTTTTGAGAATTTCCATCCAAACAAAGATTTTAACCTTTGGGGGAGCCAAACTTTGCCAAACACCTTTCACCAAGGGAGCTAGAGAACTTGAATTAGGAGTTGCAGAAGAAGTAGCAGACTTAACAGAGTAGACTCCTTTATTATCGAAAACCTAAATAAGCTTATCACTACGGATGGGAGAGTAAACACCTGAATTATTTTAAAAATATTAAAATATATTTTTGAGACTTACAGTGTTAATAAATATTTTATTAATATTAAGATTATTATTTTGTGAAATTAAATTTGAGTAATTAATGATGAGAATTATTTTAATTATTATTTTATAGAAGTGTGTTAATTTTATTCTAATAAATTATTTTATTGTGCATTTTTTAAGGTGGAGAGAGCTAATTTGATTTTTATATTAGTGTTCTATTATTATTATTTAAAAAAAAAGCATATTAAAATTTTTTCAGTCAACTCTTTCTCTTCCCTTTCTTTTTCTTTTCCTTCTTCTTCTTCTTCTTCTTCCCTTTTCTCCCTTCCACCATTTTCGACTGCGCCTGCTAGCCACCGTCGCCTTGCCTCACCACCACTATCTTGTTGCCATCCAGCCAACACCGCCCTCTTCTCTCTCTCTCTATTCAGTTTGACCAGATTTCACCCTCTCTTCGCCGGTGACTTTCTGGCTTCCCCAGCAGGCAAACTTGGGCTTTTTCTCTTTCTCATCCTCTGAGCTACTCAATTCCTTAATTTGTTTAAGGAATTAACTTCGATAAGCCTCTCAAATTTGGATTTTTCAATTATGTGTTCTTGGGTTAAATTGTAAGTTTGAGCTTGATAATTATTTTATTAGGTTTAGGTGCTTTAGTATTAATTGATGTTGAGGTTATAAGCTTTCTATTGATGATTTGTAATTATTTTTCTGAAATTATTTTTGAAATTTGCACTATTTAGATACTTGAAGTTACTGTTCTGGTACTGCTCCGGGCTCGGGATGAATATATTTTGAATAAATTGTACTAATTATTTGGAGCAAGTTTTGTGAAGAAAGTTTATTAAAATTATGAATATAATTTTTATTATAAATTTTTGAAAGTTCATGTGAAAAATGAATTTTTGAAAAAATTAGTGAATTTTATATTTTAATTGAAATTATTGTTAATTAATATGTTTTAGACAGCGTTTGAGTAATAAATAGTATAAAAATAAATTTTATGAATTATTTACTATTTTAGCTAATTATTAGTAATTTTTGAAAAAGTATATAAATAATAAGATTATTTATTATTTTAGGCCTAAATGAGTTATTTGCTAATTTTATAATGTATTTAAGTAATTTAAATGATTATTTGTAATAAATGTTAATTTAATTGTAAGATTTGAATTATATATGTTTATTAACGAAAATTTAAATATAAACTAGAATTCTACTATTTATTTGAGAATGAATATATTTGATATTTTATTGTGGAAATAATTTGAATTGTGGTATTTAAATGAGATTTTATGATTTTTGAAAAATTATATTATTTTATCGATTGTTGTGAATTTGGAACTCGGTCGAAATTATGCATAGTTTGGGAGTCTGACCTGAGTGTGGTTTTGTGTAGAATTTTTGAAGTTTGTTTTCGTGCAGGGTCAACTCCACTTTTAGTCAAGGGTTGTCCGTTTTACAAAGGAGACTCTGCTGAATTTTTAGTAGGTTTCTCGTAAAATGTGATATCGACCTATGTTGTAATTCTGAGTCTGTTTAGCGTTGTATCTTAGATCGAGTAAGTTTTGTCATTCCTTCATTTCATGACTCTATTAATTTCCAAGAAATTTTCATGAATTTATTCATTTTATTTTACGAGCGTATTTTAAATAAATATTATTTATTTTAGAGAACTCCAGGGCACGAGTGGTAGTACAAGGCAGTAGAGAACGCGTCGCCTGACACGCTCAACCTGTGAGTTAATTTTATAGTGTGTTGCGTGATTTTAATATATTTTCTTGTAATAAAGAATATCGCATGTTTAAAAAGATAAATTATTTGATATAATTATTTATTTATTTAATTGCTTATTTATTCATTTTAATGAATTATTTATTTATTTGATTTAAATATTTATAATCCAAATTTGATTTGGAGATAATGGTAGAACGTGCTACCTAGTGGGTATCACTAGGACCACGTGCACACAAGTAAAATCTTAGTATATGATATATATGTAAATTGTTAGAGCTCGGTTGATGCATTGCTCTCGGGTCGCTAAATGAAATGAAAAAAGGATGTAATTCGGTTGATGCTTTGCTCTCAGGACATCAAATATGGAATAAGTGAAATGACTGTAGCAGTAACTCGGTTGATGCTTTTTGCTCTCAGAACGACAATTACTTAGATTAAGAGAGCCGAAAGACTATTAAAATAATGGTTTAGGGTTCTACTAGTTTTCTACCAAAATAAATATTTCAAATGTTTTTATATTCATATTAAATTGATTTAAGAAGTTTTAAAGAGATTCGATATGAATATTATCGAAAAAAGTAAGTGATTTTAATAATTATAATTATTTTATTCTAAAAAGCGTTTTAAATAAATGATTTTTAAAACCAGCATGCATTTTATAAAATTGATTCACTCAGTGAGGTATGATTTCCCTCAATTTATTTTTTTCAGGACCTCACAATCAGTCTTCTAGTACTTCTACTTTGCGCCAAGTTCGTTTTTCACCGGCTGCATTGTGTATGTAAATTTAAATTGTGTACTGAATAATTAAATTCTAGACACCGCAGTAGTTAAATTTAAAATATGTATTATTGATATTTTGTTTGTATCTGACTTTTAAATATTGTATTTGAATGATATTGTATTTAAATAATATTATTTTATACTATTAATATTGTGCATTTATTATTTTATTGTTTAATGTATTGTTTATTTTCATGAAAATTTTTTAAGGCTTGCTACAGGATTCAGTTACTTTATGTATCCCCATTTTCTAGTGCCGATCACGAAACTTCGGTTCGGGTCGTGACACTATCTCATAACAAATGTTGTCCAATGAACATATTAAAATAAAATGATATTCAAATAAATAAGTATAAAAGACCATGTAAAAATATTATATATAAATAATTTTTCTTTCAAAAACATAAAATCAAAATAATTTTACGTGTACACAAATTTCAATTTTAACAAATGTTATTCAATAATCATATAAATATAAAAAAAAGTAACTTACTCAACTAAATATTATATTACTCATCAAATAAAAATTCAAAATTTAACAAGCATCATTCAATAATCATATAAAATATTAAAAAATAACTTACTCAGCTAAATATTATATTACTCATAAAAAAATATAAAACAACCTGTTGTAACAATAAAATATAAAAAATAACAAAGAAACAAATGTTCTCTATATAAATTGTGTACGTACATGCAAGTTTGTTTGTAACACTTACATACAAAAAAATTCATGTGCAATAATAATCTACTTTTTTTCGTTTTATCTTTTTCATCAAATATAATAATGGCACGGATATCGACAACATTAACGTAATTTGAGTTAACAATCAATTGCAATAAATCATTTTTAGTGGGAACATATTGAGTGAAGAAGCTAAATATTTTGCTTTATGGTAAACTGTATGTCCAAATCAAGTGTTTATGTTTGATGCTTTTCGATTTCACAATCCGCGGGCAAATTATGCCAAAGTTCTCATAATTTTTCTTTGACAATATAAAATATATCGTATTGTTGAAGAAAATTGAAGATAAAATAATGAAAATTCTAATTTTGATATATACGATATGGTAATAGTATAGAATATTTTTAATGCCATCTAAACAATATTTTTATATATTTTATATTGAAATTATCTTTTTACAACATGTATCTGAAAATAAAAGTTTCATATATTAAAAGTTATTTTAATCATGATTATAATTAATTAATCTATTTTTAAAATATTCTTGTCATCATACTATTTATTCTATATATCCATTAAGCTGTGTAGATTTCCAAAAACAATATATGTGAAATATTTAGGGTTAAATGTACGAGTAGGTATCCAACTTTGCATTTATTTTATTTTGGGTACTAAAATTTAATTTATTTTTTTCGGATATTAAACTTTTATTTAAGTACCAACCGCCAGTGACCTGATGGCAATAAGCTAATATGGCAGCCGGCAAGGGAATATTCTGAGAATATTCGCCACATCAACATGCCTAATCATCAATTTTTAGTTTATTGGTGGTCACCCAACTTTATTTTTATTATAATTTGGATACTAAACTTTGATTTTGTTTCAAAAAGGGTACTGTCAAAAAGTTGTAGTCCTCTGAATTTCTCTTAAAAACTATTTTAATCTCTTAATCTCTTTAACTTTTCAATTTAGCCCAAAAATTATAAAAAGTTTAAAAGTTTACTTCTCCTAGACTGTGATACCTTTCAGGATGAGTTTGCTCTTACTAGGTAGAATCAAAATAAGTTTCAAATTTTTTCTTATTTCTTATAAGGATAAATATATATGTCACGGGTAGCAACACTACAGTGCGTCGCTAGCCCGCGACAATTATGAAAATGTCATTTTGTTCAATTTTTTCTTATTTGATTATTAAAAAAAATTTACAGGTTTCGGGTGTTTAAATCCTTAAGTGAGTGTTTAAATCCTTACAACAAATTCATCCATGTGCAATTTAAGTTTTAGATTCCAAAAAAAATTTTAAAAATTGAATTTTCAAAAAAAATATTAAATAGAAGTTTGATATTTAAAAAGATTAAAAATTAAAATTTGGTAATTGAATTGAAATAAAATTAAAGTTCGGTACCCTTCCGTATATTAGGTACTAAAAATTGATGATTAGGCATAATGACATGGTAAATATTTTCAGAATATTCTCTTACTAGCTGCCATGTCAGTATATCTTCGTTAGGTCAGTTGATACTTAAATCAAAGTTTAATATCTAAAATAATAAATTAAATTTTAAAACTTAATATAAAATAAATGTAAAGTTGGGTACTACCGCGCATTCAACCCGAAATATTTAGGAAAACTATTATTTTACAAAAATAGGAAACTGACCTCAAATTATTATTTTAGAAAAAGAAATAGAGGAAAAAAAAAATTATGAAAGACGCAAATATGACAAAACAGACGAAATGAATAACAACTAAGCAAAAATATGAAACAAACGCAGACAGAGAGTGCGAGAGAAAAAGGCTGTGGAAAGCCCTAAAAACTAAAACGATCTTCCCTCTCCTTCTCTGTCTGTCGCTCGCTCTATTCCTAATCGGTTCTTGTGTTGACTCAGAAAAAGATCTATTTCTCCATACTCAAATTAGCTTGCTTTTATCATCATCATCCAAAAATGGTCAGTGCCAACTTGTTACTATTTGCTCCATCTCTATATTTATATTTATGCTGTTGCTTGCTACTGTAAGCTTTTTTTTTTTCTTGCTTTTGGCTTTCGAAGTTTTTATGGGTAATCTGCCTTTTATTTATACAGATTTTATGGCTGTCTTTGCTCAATTGTGTTTGGTTTCTTAATGTTCTCTTGTATGATTTTGCTCTTGTCTTCTTTTTCTCTGCCTTAAAACAGCATAAGTTAAGTAGAAGCAACCGTGACAAAGTTCAGCAGTTTATGACGATAACTGGGGCAAGGTATTCTAGTTATTACTTACTCATGATTCTTCTTCTTCATTGTTTTTTTTTTTTTTGGTTGTGGTTGCATGATAATTTAATCAACACACCCACCTTTGTAGTCTTGTTTTAATCAATGATTATTTTCTGAATGCGCTGCTTTCTAAAAAAGATCTGTTCTTACTCTCATTAAGCATAGCGTTACCAAAGTTTAGTAGTTCTACATTCATGGGGATTTTGTTCGTTTGTTGCCCATTTCTATTTTCATTGACCACGCTTAACTAATATTCCTCTAAATGTGTTCCTCGGAATGATAGGATTTCCTAGGTTTTTCTAGATTTCTTTTGCATCTTGACAAACTCTTCAAAAGTAGCATATAACAACTTTGGAGATTTTATTTGTCCTTGGGAACACAAGGAATGCCATTTCCATGCAACTGCATATAACTCATAAGCAATATGACCTGGAGAACACACGAGTGCTCTCGTGCTCATACGGCATGCACTTTGAATTATTAATGCATCTTTTTGCCTGCATATAAGTTGATGGAGGCGTGAAATGGGTAAACATCATTTAATATTCTAAAGTTTTCCGCATCTGTAACACTTCTTTGCCTGCATCTCCAATTCTTGCAGAAGGCTACGTCTACTTTTCTAGTGAGGAAGGCTGTTACTTTTTCTGTTTTTAAATAGATTCAAATATGATTCCTTCTTTGTAAATCAGGTTTTTCCTATGACTTCTTTTGTAGGATACAGTAAATTCTTAACTAACTTCATCTTTCTTGTTTCTGCCAATGTAAGGTTTGTATAGCAATTTTTGCATGTTCATTTAGATTTTTTCTGATGATGATTTTCCCTCGTTCACCATCTAATTGATCTTATAGGCTGTAATTTCTAATAGTGTTGTTTTATTTGCTGCCTCTTTCTAGAAACAAAAATTGTTTTATTATTCATTAGATTTTATTAACATCTTACTTTTTGAGATAATGATGTACTTCCTATGTGTTTATGATATGGGCAGGATAGACTTGTTTATATTTGAATTCAGAATTGGAGATATTAATTTTTATGTTCTTAATTGCAGTGAGAAAGCTGCCCTACAGTCTTTGAAGGCCAGTGATTGGCATCTTGAAGGAGCATTTGATGTGTTCTACAGCCATCCCCAGTTAAAAACATTTACTGATTCTAGACATTTGGAAGAGCTGTACAACAGATATAAAGGCAAGTCTTCTGTCTACTTGGAACTTAAATAGGACCTTTAAGAATATTTAATTTGGAATGTACTTTCTTATATTTCTTTCTTTTGTTTGATGTGTTTAAATTGGAATGTACATTGCCTTTATTTTGTCTAAGAAACATGCCTATTATCAAATCATTTCTTATATTTTGATCAGCATTTTTGCAGGCACCTTAAGTATTGGGATTTTATCACTAAATAAAATTACTCTATGCAAATCATCCAATGCTCTCTTTGTATCTCTCTTTCTCTCTCTGAATGCAACATCCATATCTTCATTTTTGAACAAACTTAACAAAAAACTTAGAAAATCTATTGAGAGAAAAACTTCTTTGAAACTTTTACAAGTCACAGCTTCAGTTTTAGGAACCTTATGAAAGTGTTTCTTTTATGGCACTCTCTGTCATCTTTTAAAATGTCCTTTGGGGTCACATTCCATGAACAAAATGTTTCATTGGCTTTTCATCAAAGGCTGCCTTTTTATTGTTTTGCCTCTGCTAGTGCAACCTCAAATAAAGCTTTCCAAGCAATGAAATTCCTTTCAGTTAAATGACAGCCGTCTCATTAATGCAAAAATTTGTGATGCACCATTCAGTTCTTCTACAAGTCTTAAGCAGGAATGAATTGGTGGACTTGTTATTTATTTGGCTTTATACTGAGATTATATCAAGTCTTTCCTCATGGTGTCCCACATTATGATGTCAAGTTTAGTACTTTGAACAAACACGCTCTCGCTTTTGTACATATGGGCTTATACTAATAATGCTGTTGGTTTTGATTTAAAACAAGTGTAGTTTAGAAGCACTTGTGCTGGTATGGCTGGCATTCAAACTTCAAGAAGTTCATGTTTTGTGACTGTCAAGTATACTTTTGCTCTTGCTATTTTTATGGATATTTTGGCTTTGGAGATATTTGATGGAGAAGAAAAGTAAAGAGAGAGAAGGCAGAGAAATTTTTCATTTGGTTTGCCACAAAGATTAATGGGGTGACATTATTTTGGAATTGATGACATATTTAACCACTTTTGCTAAGCCAACAAAGTTGGGGCCAATTAATTATAAGAAAAAAGGTTAATGGGACAATTAAATAAAGTGAAACTGAAAGGCACAACTGTTCATTTTGGTACATGATAGGGTCTAAATTATGGGCCTGCGACCGTGTTGTAAGCTGAAAAAAATGCTATTGAATGATATGGCTTGTTTGACTATATCAATTATCATGACATCATGTTTTCCAAACAAACTTGTTTGTTTTATTGGTGCTTGTCGCCTTGTCCATATGGTTGTTGCATCATTTTATGGCCTGCAAGTGGATGTGCCTGGATGGGACTTTCTCATGAAGTTTATTGATGCAGCATTTGGAAAATCAGATTATTCATCCTCCTTTACGTAATTTTAGAACCCATTTAGTGTTTGGGACTGGTTTGATAGGTCAGATCCTGACCGCTGTACATAGGGCACTTGGTAAATGATTTTTGAAAGCTAGTGGCCGTAGTGATCAATTGCATCTGCTAGTCACCAACAACTGACTGCTGTCCACCATCTGCTGACAGCTTATCATCAATGGTTGGCCGTCAGTGAGAGGTGCGGCTGAGGTTGATGAATTAGTGAAGGAACTAGTTCTCTATCTTCTCTTATTGTTCTATTAGTTTTACTTTTACCCATCTTCGGTTCTTCTTTCTTCATTTTCTTCTCTCAACTTCATCCATCTTTTCATTTTCTGCTCCTCTCTCTCTCTCTCTCTTTTTTTTCTATTCTTCTCACCTATTATCCCCTTTCTTTGTTTCTTCATTCATCTTGTTGCTACATTCTTTAACATGGATGGGGCCGAGTGAAGATGGTGAAAAACCTTTAGATCATGCCAGCTTGCTGGTGAAGGGAAATATTTGTGAATGACAAAATTTGTTCACTTTGTACAGCTTCAATTTTATTAACTATTACCAATTTTCCAAATTTTGGATGACCTAATATACAAGTCACATGGTATCTCTTCAAAGGCCTGTCAGATTTCTACGAATATGACACCACATAATTTAGTTTTATTGATAGTTTATTGTATTTTGGCAGCTAAAATGAGCTAAAATGAATTTAAGTACCAGCAAGTCGAAAATAATATTCTGGTGTTGAAATTTCCAGTTTGATTCTTTATGGAGCATCATATTTTTGATATGTGTTACCATGAAAATACTATTTCAACCATGTATTGTCATGTTGAAATCATAAATGTAATTTCAGATATGTTTGCATGTTTATGGATAAGCAATTAATCAAAACGATGGAAAAAATTGTCTTCTTTTTTACAGTGGTTTGCAGCTAAGCAAGTTTTAGGCCACAAATTCTGAACACATTTTTTTCTTTTTGTTCTCATTAATCTAAATTATAGATTTGTTGGCCTTTGAAATACAGGTCCTTCTTTACTTAGATATTTGTATTTATATTTGTTCTGCAGATCCTTATGTTGATATGATACTGGTTGATGGCATCACTCTTCTTTGCAATGACATCCAGGTAGCTGTTCTGATTGGTGGCTAATTAACATGTATGCAGGCTGTAATATTGAGATTGCAAGGATATGATTTGAGTTATTCAGTTACCTCACCTTATATTTGCATCCGATACTTGTTATCTTAAGATATATATATATATATATATATATATATTTGGTATGCATTCATATTATCTGAATGTGGCAAATAAGTTCTTTAATGTGCTTCGAGTAACTTTGTATCTTTCTTTCTTCCTTTTTTCTTTCCAGGTGGATCCTCAAGATATAGTTATGGTATGTATAAATCAAATGGCTCCATTACAAGATGCACATGTGTAAACATGATGTTGAAAAATATTCCATGGAACTCTAGAAATTTATTGGAAGAACGTCCATGAGATGCATGCAGTAAAGCCCACTAGCTGAGCTGCATGATTCAAAGTGATTGTGTTGTAATGTTGATTTGGGAGACTTTTCTACCAAAATGTGAATTAATAGTTTCATGATTGGTCAGATATCCTAAAAGATTCAAACCTTGTATGCATGCTTTTTTTTGAAAAAATATTTGACCAATTTTTTTAATTTTGGTAATTTTAGATTGAATTTGGAAAATTGCTTCAATTTCAGCCAACTGGTCAAACAGAAGTTACATGATCTTGTTTAACAAAATGGTTAATTATATATCTTTATTTAAGTTTCCCCCTTACCCTTTCCCTTCCCCCTTAAACACTCTCTCTCTCTCTTGTTCTCTCTCTCTATCTATGAGTGTGCATGCGTGTGTGTATTCCTTCATGGTATTGGCATTCCTCTCTTTTGATTTTGAAAAACAAAGCCAAAAACAAACAAATTCAAAACAAAATCTATAGTTGTTAAAGGCTCGTCCGATAGGCTCAAGGCGCACTAGCCACAAGCCCTAGCACCTCAAACACTGAAAGGCCAACAGTGTTAATGTGGCACGTGCCCTATTGTCAAGGCATGCGCTGTATACAAGGTATCTGTAATGTTTTAGTTTACAATTGTCTTTTTGCCAGTTTTTTCATTGTTTCTTCATTTACATATCTCTAGCATTGATTTGTATATCTAAGCAACCATATAAAAATCTTATTCATGAGAAATTGAAATAGATTTTATAATTTTTATTTTATTTTTTTGTGGGCTTCATATCACTCGCCTAGGCTCATTGTTTGGCCTAGTCAAGGTCATTTTTTGATTATTCATTTGGCCGTAGAGATTTTTTTTTTTTAGGACTTATAAGGATTTGTGAGAACCTATTTCTTTTATAGACATGTGGGCATACGTGTTATGTGCCAATAATCTTACTCTTGAGTTTGTCCATGCACAAAAAAATGTCTTGTTATATGTGCTTTTCATTAGGTTCTAAATTTTTTGAGCCTTTTAATTTTCTGAGTCATTTTGGTTCTTAATAAAGAGTTGGGTTGATTAGCTTATGCATGTTTTTTTTTTCCTAAAATTAGAATGTTCTACTTTTCTTCTGTTGGAGAATATATCCCACATTAGAAAAGTGCAAAACAATAAAAGATTTATAAGTGGTGTAGATTGAACCTTAACATAAGCTAATTGGTTTTGTGTTACATGGACTGAACTCCATTTATAAGTCCATATGTGTGTGCGTGGGCAAACACTCTTGAGGCCCGTGGACTTGTAACATGGTATCAAAGCGGTGATTCCGGGCTCGTTTTTAAGACCTAGAGTTAGGTGCGGCCCGTTTGTGATCCCGTTTGAGTCGTTGGGCGCAGCCTGTTTGAGTTTAATATGACCCATGTGAGTTGTTGAGTGCTGCCCATTTGTGATCCTGTTGGAGTAGTTGGGTGCAAGGCAATAAAGAGCTTCTAAGTAGGGTAGATTGGACCTTAACACAAGCCAACACTCTCGAGGCCTGTGGACTTATTAACACCTTCTTTCTCTCTGTCTCTCTGTCTCTCTCTCTCCTTCCCCCCTCTCTCTTTTTCTTTTGTGAGTAATCCTTTTATTTGGTTTGGGCAATGAAAAGAAATTTGTGTGATGAATCATTCAATTCTATCAATGCTTAAAACACAATTGTAAGACTAGAGAGATTTACCCATTTAATGGCTATATTGTACAACTAATGCTATGTTTCTTGTAACAATGCAGTTTAAAAGATCTAAATAATGAAGATCCATCAAAATCAAGTCAAGTATGACATTAAGGAGATTGCATGTGCTCATAATATATTAACAATAAGCTGATTCTTTTGGTTTTGTTATTATAAGGCTTAATTGCCTATAGGCTGGTCCTGTTGTGTTGGTCCGCTCTTTTGAGGTCTATTATTTGAGTGCTTATTTTTAAGGGCTAACTCTGGGCTAGAGGGGGAGTATGTTTAGGTGCTTGCACATACATGCACATGCATGCTACAATTCAGCATGACAAAAAAAGTCTCATTGCTCTTATATGTTTCATGCATTGATGACGCACTGCTTTTGCAATGATAAGGTCAAACTTGTACTAGTATCCTCTCAACTTCAACCTTTTTTTTTGTTCTCAAATTTGTTTGTATGATGGTGTTCTCAGAAGTATGCATTCATAAGCATCCTACACAAAGTATCTCATATTTTGTTATCATCAAATCAGCATAATGTCAGGCGCATGTACTAGTGTCCTAGTTGGATATCTTGTTAATGCATGCAGCGACTTATTATTGCAGCTAGTTGTTTCATGGCACATGAAAGCTGCCACCATGTGTGAATTCTCCAAGCAGGAATTTATAGGTGGACTACAGGCGCTTGGGTTAGTGTATAAACATTCAGTTTGTATTTTATTGTTTGTCTAAAATAAATAGTAATTGAGATTGCTTGAAACCATTTGGTCGAAACTAGCTTAAGTAATATATTTTGATGGCAGGATAGATTCTTTGGAGAAGTTCCGTGAAAGAATAGCATACATGCGATCTGAACTGAAAGATGAACGTATGTAAAGTAGAGTCAACTATAAAGAACTTTGCTTGAAAGAGGATGTATTTCTAAAATTTCATTGTGCTTTTATCTGAAGAAGTTTTAATATGGACACACATGCACAAGCTAATTGTTCTTTCCTTTCCAAAGTTTTTTTTTCTTTATTTTGCTTTTGTTATTGTCTTGTTGATGTGATTTTTCCTCCAATTGTTCAGAAAAATTTCGTGAGATATACAACTTTGCTTTTGGATGGGCAAAAGAAAAGGTATACATTTTATTCAAAGGATAGGTGTGTTTCTTGATGATTTTCAATTACATTATCTAGGTTGTTCAAGAGGCAATTGAACAGCTAAAGTTAATGCATAGGAACATGTACACTTTGTCTGATTATTTTAATTCGCTTATTTAGTGTGTTTAAATGGCAAAGGGAAATGTCATCTTTAGAAGTTGAACTAGTAATTGATAATTTACTTACCAGAACCTAGTTTGCCAGTTCAAAATGTTTTAGGAGGAAAAGAGTGCTTATAAATTTGTGCTGACCTTGAGCAAGCAATTTTGCATTTGAATTTGTAGAGTAATGGCAGAACCAAATGCTAACCATAATTTGGTTGTAAATTTAGAGAATTAGAAGAGAGCAATAATTCTGGCCACAATGGAAGGTGGCAGATATTCTATGGCATTATGCAATATTTGTGTTGCTGTGCTCATGGTAGGATTAAAATGCAAGAATTAGAAGCTGTTTGAATGGATCTTTCCAATTGCTAGAGTTCAGGTTGAAAAAGTAAGGCATTGTAATGTGATTCCAAATGGAAAATTACCTGTTACTCCTTTTGGAATCAAATTCCCATTCCTTTTGGAATCAAACCAAACCAATTTTAAAAGTAAACAAGAAAAATAAAATATTAATGTTAAAATAGCTAAACTTAAAATATGAATAACTATTTAAATGTAGAAATAGCTCATTAATTGATAAAATAGTTTGTACCTGGAAAAGGCAGCTGTCTAGAATCAAAATTTAGAAGTAATACATTGTTGGTAATAGAAAACATTAGAATACATATCAACTTTATTAATCTGAGAAAATATCGATGAGAGCTAACAATTTAATTTGTATGTTCAGAGAAAAAAATAAACTTATTTCATGACAAGTTTCAATTCTCATCCATTTTCTCCCCAAAAATATATTCTAGCTTTTTTCGTCTTCTTCTAGAAGGCTCTCTTCTCTCAACCTTTTTCATTTCCCAAATCTCTTTAAGATCCTTGATTAGATTGTTGGTAAATCCATTTGGTTTACTTCAAGTCCTACTTACAGTCGCTAGAACTTAATTTCGCAAAATGGCAGTGTTTTGCACATACTGCATGAATGAGATAAGTGTTCACATCTGTACCAATAATGACCAGTGTTGTTGGAGCTTTGATTTTGATGTTCTAGACTGTGAATGATCATTGATTTGTGTGGCTAAAATGTAAGATAAGATTAGCGATGGGGGCAAGGATTTCTGGTAGGGATAGAACTTCCTTCACCCTTGCCTCATTGTCACTGCACATGGGTTGTGGTCAGTGTGTTGCTGGTAAGAAATACCTCGACTGTGTTTATTAAAAAGTTGTATTAAGTACTACGTAGGTCTTAATTTAAGCTGCGTTCTGCTTAAAATTATATTACATAACATCTCTTAAAAGGAAAATTCTGTAGGCATGTAGAAGTTGAGCGGTAGAGAGAACACAAATGAACTTTGCTACTCAGAAGTGGATGTTTCCTCTTTTTTCTCCTTTGTGCAAGTTTTTATGGATTTCTTTTTGTTGATGGATGTTTATTCATATGACTAAATTTCAACAAGTTTCTGTACATGCATGCAAATCGTAGCTGCCATTTGCGTGGTTATCTGGTTAAACCATAAAGTAATATGTCTAATGATTTTTATATATTCCAAGTTTATTCAATTCTTTAGGCATTGAAATGTCTGATAATTGTAGGGTCAAAAATCTTTGGCATTGGATACGGCTATTGGAATGTGGCAACTGCTGTTCGCTGAAAAGCATTGGCCATTGGTTGATCACTGGTGTCAGTTCTTACAGGTAACTTACGAACCTTTTTATTTTTATTAATTCGTTGTGAGTTTCAAAATTTTTGTGTTGTGTTTTGGTGATACAGGTCTTAGGTTGTGTGAGTTGTGAAATGCAAAATTCATACTATCATCAGTCAATAAACGCCTTTCTATGATTAATCTTATTATATCACCAGTTGGAGCATAAGCATCCAATTGGAAAAGATAATTCACATTTTGAAATCTTTCTTGAACTGCATTGCATGTAATTTCAAACTTCTATTGTAAAAAACAAAGAAAATGTTCAAACCTAAATTGGAATTGTGATTTCAACAATTTAGTAATATGATTTGTTTCCTTTTAAATATTCCACAATGCTAGAGATCCATAATCTTCACAACAAAATGAGATAGTCCACTATGGTTTGCCGGATCGTTTGGCATCAAATTTGTTTCTGGGCTTTGGTTTTTATTGAACAAATTATATTAAGAGTGTGTTTGGTATAAATGAATTCCACAAAATTTTATGGAATTCATTTGCAAATCCAAATGATGTATGTTTGGTTTAAATGAATTTTGTATGAAATTTATTTGCAATTCCAAATTTTTAAATTTGTGGAATTGATTAAAACTAAACCAAATTGTAGAATTTCCAAATGAATTCCACAAATTTTAAGTCTATACTTTTAAATGACTAAAACACCCCTCCTTACTTTTATTTTCAAAATTATCTTATATTTAAAATAGTATATTTGACAAAAATATAAATTCAAGATTTATACCAAACACAATATAACAAAATAGAATTCATTTCAAATGAATTTATAAATTATTCATTTAAACCAAACACACTTCATTAATAAAAATTCATTTGCAAATGAATTTCTTGATGGAATTGAACAAAATAAGGGCTAAAAGTTAAACTAGTGCATAGCCATATAATCTCACATAAAAATAATAAAATAATATAATTTAAACTATATAAAAATTCATGGTATGTTATTTAATGTTTTAGGTGAAAAATGATGAGTTTAAAAGGTAGT
>CATIWM010192653.1:0-10275 GCA_949671775.1 Mallotus repandus
TCAGTTCAGCATTCATATAGAACCATACCTAGTCTAAGTGAAAGGTGGAAATTGTTTAACATAATTTCAGCTTTAACCTCCTGTTATTTCTAAACTTTTGATAATTAATATGGGCTGCTAACATTTTTAAAGATAAAATTAATAGCTTCTAGAGAAACAGGCCAATGTGAAAAGCATATTGCATTGTTCATATGGATGGTTAGACACGGGAGTTCCATGAGAAATGCCATGATCTCCGTGATATCTCAATCCTACATTTTTTTTTCATTTAGTTTAGGAAACGTTTGGTTTGTATTTCAAAATCAAATGGCAGGAATGAAAAAAGAAATGAAAATGATTGATTCATTATAAAATGAAAATGGATATCAACATCATTATTGATAACATTATTGATAACTTGAGTTGGAAACTCCTTCGAATCCTATCACGAAAACAACAAGGTCAGAGAGTGTGGGTGTCCCCACAAACACTCCGATACTTAAGTTTGTAAAAACTTTGAAAATAACAAAGAGAATGCTTATGAGGTCATGTATGCATGAGATGAATGATATGCAAGATATAAGGAGTATATATATATATAGGGAGAAAATATACATAAACATGATATGATTATGGATCCTTGTTGATAGTCGATTTAGGTTTCTTTGGTACACATTGATCCTAATACTTTAAGTATCAAAGTCCTTATGTAATATGAGTATCACTTTTCCTTTAGGGATTAATGTCCTTATTCGAGTAGAATACTTATATGGGGTATCAAGAGTGGAATATTTATGTCCGAGTTTCCTGACTTTAGCTTTGATTCTGAGATTCTAGAAATATCTGAGCAATCTGATATAAAAATTGTGAAGTATTTGATTAGGAATTGCTTCATTTGTTTGACATTGAGCTTTTTGTTGTCACTTGTGCTTGTAGGCATATGCCTCGGGATTGATCTAAGTATGCATGTATTTTATATTATCATCAGAGTATGTTGGCAATGGCAGATTTTGACTCAAATGTCTCTGAGTGTGCCCATATTATCGAACATCTTTCTTGGGTTTGATAATCACACTCGTGTTGGTAGGCATGCACCACGAAATTGATCTGAGTATGCCTGTCTTGTTGAGTGCCTTAAAATTATCATTTGAGTGCGTAAGCAGTGTCAAGTTTTTACCTCAGTCGTTCTCGAGTACGCCTGTCTGACTGAACATCTTCCTCAGGTTTGATCATCACACTCGTGTTAGTAGGCATGTGCCCCAGAATTGATCCGAGTATGCCTATCTTGCCAAGCACCTTTAAATTATCATCCGAGTGCATTAGTAATGTCAGATTTTAACCTTAAAAGTTTTCGAGTATGCCCATTTTATCGAACATCTTCCCCGAGATCTACAAGAAACTATTGATTATGTACTAAGAATACAAGTTGTAAGTGTTACCGTTTGGTGTTTGTTCAATAGTCATGTTGTGTCAAGACGAGATTCCAGTGTCATTATTGATGTTTGAAGTTGTTGTCCGGATATTGGTGATGTTTTATCTTCTAAGCATCTAGACATTGCACATCATTTTATTTTCTAGCTTCTTTGTACGTGTCAGAGTGACGTTTAATGTGCTATTTTTTAAATTTTAAATTTTTATTTTACTGGACACCTATAGGGTCATGTAGTTGAAGAGTCTTGCTTTGGTAATTGTTTCAATAGTGGGTTTTAATGATTCAGCATGATTACCAGAATGTTCTTAGTATCTACTTTACTTATATTCATAAGGAGGGGCATGGAGAGTCTTTCTACTTGAAGGTAGAACCACTCTCCTTGATTTTGCTTACTTTCTCTTTCATTGATATTATTTTGTGTTCTCTGTTCTTCGCCTTTTGCTCTAGTGGTTACTTTTGCTACTTTTTATACTCTTAAGGTTAGTTTGATAGTCAAATCGTTTTCTTTTCTTCTTCTTTCTACTTTCATGGCCCCTCAAGAGGCTGTAAATTCTTCCCTTTTTAAGTCTAAAGTAGATGCTAGTATGCTTAGATTGTATAAAAGGAGATTCAATATACCCCCAAAGTATAATTTGTATGTAGTATGTGGTGAATTTAGGGTTTATGATACAATTTTAGGTTTAGAAAAAATGGTAGTATATGTTGATAAACTAGATAGAGGGTTGAGATTTCCACTAGATCCCTTTATAAAGGCAAATTCTGAATAGATATAATATAGCTTCTGGTCAGCTTCATCCGAATAGCTATAAGATTTTGACTATATTTATTCAGTGCATAGAGATGGTAGAGAACTAGATCTCAATATATTCTTGTATATGTATAGTTTAACTAAGAAAAAGGGAGAGTTGGCCTTTTCTTTGTTAATTGTTCCAAATCATAGCTTGTTCGTAAACTTTCAGACTTGAACAAAGCCTGGAGGCATAATTTTTTTGTGATCGAGCATCCAATGTACATTTTAGATGTTCGACTTAATTGGGTGGAGGAATGTCATCGGGTGAAGCATCCCATCAAGCTTCTAGATGATGACATGGACTTATTGATCAACCTTCATGCTAAGAGTTTAATAAAAAAATCCCTCTGCTGAGAATTATTCTTGCTCTTATTACTGGAGAGTTTATCTAAACAATGATAACTTGAATTCTGAAGAAGATAATTCTAATTTTAGAGGAGGCATTTTCTAACTTTTCTTTTTTTCTTCATATGTAAATGGCTGAATTTTTTAACGTTATGGTCGAATTGCTTTTTTGTAAAGTGGAATGGGTGGACAAGAATCATGTTCATGAGAAAGAAACTCTAGCTGTTGAAGATCCTCCTTGTCATCTTGTGGTAAATTTGACTAATATAGAGGGTGTTGAAACTTCAAGATAAAGTGTTCTCGAGCTTCGGAAGGGGAGAATGAAGAAATGATGGAAGAGAGCGGCCTTTTTGTAAAGCATCCTAAGATTTTTGGATGTCTGGACATGAGCAGCCTTTTTATAAATGAAGGACATTCATTATCAGTTGAAGGGCAAGTATACTTTGAAGGAGGCTAGGCTGAATACTATTTCCTTGGAGTATGAAGATAAAGTAAAAAAAAAGCTAAGGAGCTACTTGAGCTTTGTTAGACCAAACAGGCTTTAGTTGAATATGAGGTCAAGAAAAAGCAGTAGAAGATTCACAAGCTTGAGCACTCACTTGCCCAGCTAACTTTAAGATTAGATTAACTGACCGACGAGTAAGCGCTTTTAAGGAATGGGCTCTCTAAAGAGAAGAATGCTCAGAAGAAAGATAAGAAAAATTAATAGAGGATGATGAAGGGATTCTTCAAGGCTTTCAAATTCGAGTGTTGAAGGATACTTTTACCTAAAATTATGAGCTAAACTTCTCCGAACTTGATAAGATTTCATATTAAGATTTGGTAGGTTTGGTTGCTAAGGCCAGTGCTCCGTCATCCTAAACAAGTGAAGGCAGGTGAAGGTTCAAAAGCTCCAAATGTGACTGTGTCTTTTGAGTCTAGGGCTTAATTTGTAATTATCTTATCTAATTCTCTTTTTAAAAATGAAATTAAAGATCTTCTTTAACTCAGAAATCTCATCATTGTGTTGCTTAAAAGGTTTTATTATATAACTATTAGTTGAGCAGCCAAATGTTTAAAAGTCTGAACAACTGAATACCTTTGGATAATTGAACGATTTAATCTAAGAATAAATAACTGAACTAGAGTAATGAAATGACTAAGCAATTAAATAAATTGAAGACTAAAAAGATAAGCAATTAGAATGACTCTGACTTAGAAATTATTGATATAACTTTTTGAGGCTAACTATGTTCCATAAATGAGGTAGTTCCTTTCCTCGGACATCTTTTATCTTGTATGCTCCTTTACTGGCCTTTTTAATTATTTGATAAGGTCCTTTTGTTAGCATAGATGTGCCCTAGTGCTATTTTTTAATGTATAATGACATTGTAAATTATCCCAAATGGCAATAAAGTATTCATTTAAATAAAGTGTTTATTTATTTAAGTATTTATCCTTCAGCATTATGTTAAATAAATTTATTATCAGGAGTTGATAATATGAGCTACAAATTTATTTAGTACATATACTATAAATTGTTCATAGTCGATATAGTAATATTTGGATAATATTAATTAAACTATCACCTCTGTATATTTTTCTTGATTAGTATATAATACTAATTGTGGGAGGTAGTAAGTCTCATGCTTCTTGATATGAGATATCAGAATAGACATGTGGAAACTCATTTGATGGGTGGATCAAATAGTGACGTTAGATTTGTGATTGCAAGGATATTCACTTATAGTCAACGATCACAGTCTAGGTCATAATGGTGTATATAGTCCTTTGACATAAGGTGGCATAGTCATCCACATTTGAGTGGTCAGAGTTGGTTACCACTTTCATACTTGTGTTATTCACACATGGGTATATGGCATGTGGTGGCTCTAGTCAATTTAATGTAGGGATGAGTGTTCAGCTAAGATGGGATTCATTGCGTAGAGTGAACTGGAATAGATCCTATGCTATCTAAGTTTATTCTTGATAAATAGAGTTCCTGGCCAGGACAAACATAACACAATCTAAAAAATTTTCAGTGCTAGAAAGTGTTTCTAATATTTGTTATGTTTTATCAAGAACAACTTAAGATGAGGTTATATGATAAAGCTATTCGAGTTTGACTTTAACTTGACTCTAGGCTATATCGGGATCTTCTAATGAAGGGATTCTAGTGCACGATAATTATGACCAAAGGGTTCATATTAATCATCATATACATTCATTTCTAATTGGGTAGTTGTGATATCTATACTAGGGGTCACTCACAACTTATGAGAACTAAATGTGTATAATTGGGATTTTCACATTTAGGCTTGAAAGTGTTTCAAATAATATCAAAAGTTGATATTATATTCTCATTACCAATTAGACATGAACCTAGTAAGTCACACCTAAAAGAGTTTCTCCATATCACCTTATTAATCTAATTATTAATTAAAGAGTTTAATCAATTAATTAAGATTAATAGAATTGGATTTATGCTTTGGGCAATGATTCTAGCATATCATGAAATCTAATTCCACCAAGAGTTTAATTATTAAATACTTGATTAATATGAGATATTAATTAAAGTGTTAAATAAAGAGTATATGTTGTTTTCTTATGGACTTAAATTAATGGACCAAGGTGTATGGGCCTACGCCCAAAAGAGTTTTGGCCCAAAGATTAATCCAAGGCCCATCAACCTAAGGTCCATTAGTTTGATGGAATGGGCTTTGAGCCAAGTGTTGGCCCAACTAAAA
Organism: Mallotus repandus; assembly: GCA_949671775.1. Taxonomy (NCBI): domain Eukaryota; kingdom Viridiplantae; phylum Streptophyta; class Magnoliopsida; order Malpighiales; family Euphorbiaceae; genus Mallotus; species Mallotus repandus. Next base: position 5,273 of record CATIWM010192653.1, read on the forward strand.
GGTCCAAGTCTATTAACAAAGCCCAATTGATTTATGGATTGGACTTGGCCCAAGAGTTGATCCAACAACCAAGCCCAAGTCCATTTATCAATTTAAGTCATATTAGGAGATATTTTCTCTTATGTGTGTTTAGTTGACTTTTAAGGCAAATTGGTTAGTGGGATGTGTAGAGAAATATATATGTGGGTTAAACATATGCGATGTGTTTAAATAATCTCTACATCTATTTTCTACACTTATAAGATATATACATATATACACTCTTAACCAAGTCATGAGGTGGCATGCAATGTGGCCTCCGAATGATGATGGTGTAAAAGATATCTATGTGTTTATATCTAATAAAAACCTAATTCTCTATATATAAATATGACCTTATTAAGAGTTAGTAAGGTGATGTGATATCATATATCCATTAAGTGTTAGTGGAGATTGTAGAGACAAGAAATAAACCAAAAGGAAACCAAACATATACAAAAAGTATACTCTTATACTTGTCAATAGAATCAAGTAAATTCAAGCTTTTTGGGTCATAAGAGAGGTGCTTGGAACCATACTTGATTGAAGGTAAGAAGGTGATTGGAGGGCTTTGGTGTTTCAAGCAAAAGGCCAAACATTTGGGTGGCTTAGCATTGATTCAAGAGTTGAACCAAAGCAATCCATTGTAGTAGATTACTTGTGGTCTACATCAATCACTTAGGAGATTGTAAGTATTCCACCAATATAATTTCCTAAGTTTTATATTTATACATGTTGATGTATGTTAGCTATGTGTTTAAATGCAAAATGGATCTTGGGAGTGGAAATTCTTCATGCAATAAAGGGTTATGAGAAAGTAAATTTTTGAAATTTACTCTACTTGGGTTAGTGCTCACCACACTATTCTTAAAGCCTAAGTAGCATAATCGATTTCCTTCACCTTCCCAGTTTGGTATGAGCTTTCTAATTCCCAAGCTTCCCTTTCCAATATCCGCTCTTCGCATTACTAGATCTTTGGGCCTGAAAGATTTTACTTAGACCCTTTTATTATAAGACTTGACTACTTTCTAGCACCGAGCCTTTACTATTATTGTCGTTTGTTCTCTTCATTCCTTCAACATAACTAAGCATATTCGGGCATTCGTATCATTTACATTTAAATTAAATTCCTCAGAAACTAAATAACTGGGTGACCCTATCTCCATTGGAATGACAGCATCCATCCCATAAGTTAGCCGAAATGGTGTCTTGCCAGTAGAACTTTTAGGTGTTGTTCTGTATGCCCAAATTATGTTATTCAAATTATAAACCTAACTTCTTTTCTTCTCCTTGAGTCTCTTCTTTATTCCTTGCATGATTTTTTTGTTTGTCACTTCCATTTGCCCATTTTTTTAAGGATGAGCAAAAGAAGTGAACCTGAGCTTGATATTTAATATTGAATAGAATTCCTTGAACTTCTTATTGTCAACTAGTTTTATATTGTCCATTATCAGAGTGTGGGGGATTCTAAACCTGCATATGACCTCTTTCCAGAAAAAATTCCTTATTTGGGCTTTAGTAAGGGTGGGAACAACTTCTACCTCTATCCACTTTGTGAAGTGGTCAATGGTGACTATTAAGAACTTCTTTTAAGATGTTGAGACTGGAAAAGGTCTGAGGATTTCCATTCCCCAAACAGCAAACGACTAAGGGCTTTTAATAGGATGTTGAGGCTCGACCTGGTGTGAAGTCTAGCATGTTACTGGCATTTTTCATAACTCTGAACTAGCTGCAATGTGTCCCTCAAAATGCAAGGTTAGTAGTATCCTTAGAGTAGTATTTTTCTAACCAATAAATCTCGATCTTCATGGGCTTCGCATATTCCTTCATGCATATCTCTTAGGATATAATTACCTTCTTCTAAAGATCACATTTTGTCCAATGGTGTGTTAAGGATCTTCTGTATCAGCTTCTTTTGGGCATTGAATAATAAACTACTTTTATTTTGAGTTTCTGAGCTTGGGATTTATCAGCTGGTAGGGTTCCATCCACAACATACTGAATTATTAGCTTAATCCATTATGTGACTTCTTTAATATTTAGAACTTCAATTTCTTCAATGCTTGGTTGAGTTATCTCTTCAGTTAAACTTCATTTTTGAAACATCTAATTGTTTTCAGCCATAAATTTTTCTAACATATATGCTTCTCTATTTTGATATCTAGGTATCTGGAGTATTTCTTATCTTCCCCCTTCTTGTTCTAGCTTCATTAGGAGTTGACTTTTTTAACATGCTGTATCAAACTCTGCTCTTTGGTGTAGAATACTCCTTTAATTTGGTTGACTACTAGCTGAGAATCATAATGGATTTTCAGATGTTTAGCCTCACTTCTATTATAAGTTTAAGCCCAGTTATTATTGCTTCATATTCTGCAGCATTACTAGTACCCTTGTATGTTATTTGGATTGACTATTAAATCTTGATTTTTCTAGGTCCAATTAAGATTATTTCTACTCTAAATCCTTGTGCCCCAGAAGCACCATCTACACATAGCTTCCATTCTGGATAAATCAAGTTATGATTACTGTCTACTATCATCTCTTAAATGAAATCACTTAGTGCTTAAGTTTTTATCTGTTGCTTTACTTCATAATTGATCTCAAATTCCCCTAGTTAAACTGACCATTGCACTAGTTGTCCAGATGTCTTTAGCCTTTGTAACACTTTCTTAAATGGATAGTTTGTCCGAATGATTGTTAAACGAGCTTAGAAATAGTGTTTGAGTTTTCTAACTGTATGCACCATAGTCATTGCCAGCTTATCTAATTTAGGATATTGGATTTCTGCCCTTTTGAGTACTTTGCTAACATAATATACATGATTTTGTTGACCACATCCCGCTAACAAATATAAGTATAGTACTTCTCCTAAAATTGGCCTACTAAGTAAAGAAGGAGAGGTTAAGAACTTCTTTATCTCTTTAAAGGCTTCTTGACATTCTTTATTTCATTCAAACCACTTGTTATTTTTTAATGCTCGGAAGAGTGAAAGGCATTGTCTAGCTAAGCAAGAGATAAATATTTAAGTGCAGTAATCCAAATATTGAGTTTTTAAAGCTTGTTCAGGGTAGTTGGAGTTTTCATATTCAAGATTACTTCCATCTTCTCCGGATTTGCTTCTATGCCTTTTTGAAAGATCATAAATCCTAGAAAGTTTCCTGCCTTGACACCAAAGACACATTTATCGAGATTAAGTTTGATTTAGCACTTATTAAGAGTCTAAAGAATTTGCTTAAGGTCTGTAGGATAACCTTCAATGTTCTAGTTATTAACAGTGATATCATCAGCATAGACTTCCACGATCCTCCTAATCTAATATTTGAATATGAAGTTCATCAGCCTTTGGTAGGTTGCTTTAGCGTTCTTTAATATGAAAGGCATGACTTTGTAGCAATATAATCCCTCATGTGTAATGAATGATATTTTCTCCTGATCTTCCTTTTTTATTGGAATCTGGTGATACCCTTATGTTGTATCTACGAAGTTGTACAATCTATGGTAGGCTATTCAATCTACAAGATGATCAATTATTGGAAGTGGATAGTTATCTTTTGGGCAAGCTTCATTCATATTTGTGTAATCTACACACATGAGGTATTTGTCATTAGGTTTCTTGACTAAGACCACATTGGCTACCCATTATGGATAAGTGACTTCTTTAATGAATCTGGTTTCTAAAAGCTTCCAAATTTTATCAACTATAATTTGTTATCTTTCAAAACCAAATTTCCTCTTCTTTTGGACAACTAGCTTCACCTTTAGATCTATGTTGAGGCTGTGTGACACAATTCTCGGATCTGTGCCAACAATCTCAAATGCTTTGAAAGCGAAAGTCTCTGAATGCTTGTCAAGTACTGAGCGTATACCTTGACGAACTTCATCACTAAATTCTTCTCCTATCTTTGTCATCTTTTCACATTTTAACTTGAACTCTTGGATCTGATCCACAGGCTCAAGCTTTGCACCTTGCTTTTCTATTTCCAACGAGTTTAATGGGAAAGCTTTAACTTGCTCTTTAGCTACCACCTGATAGCATTACTCAGTAGCTTCTTAATCTTTTTGCACCTGTCTCATATAATATATGTCTTTCGATGATCCCATTATAAGCCATCAAAATATCCATTATATTTAACAGAGATCTAACTTCAACAGTTTTTTGAAATTCTCTATCCCCAAGTTCTACAATTAATTTAGTAGTGCCTATTGGTTGAGTTATTCCTCCGCAGAAACTGGTAATGGGATTTTGGATTGGCTTTACATCTGTTGTTGAGCCTCTCATTGCTCTGTAAGCTTCCTAAGATAAGGCATTTATGGTGCTCCCATCATCTATAAGTACTTTTTTGACTAAGTAATTATTTAGGTATGCACTAATGACCAAGACATCATTATGTGGATGCTTGATATGCTTTCAATCTTTAGCGCTAAATGTGATGATTGGTTCTGCTTTAGTTAAAGAACATATTTCTCTTCTAGACCTCTTCTGATTTTTTTCGAAAAAAGCATCTGTAGACGGCGGGGTTTAGCGTGCACCCAAGTTTATTGCAACCGCGACACTATTTGAGCTCAGGGCTCTAGTGAACACACTAACCACTGTCACAAAGACATGGCGTGGAGATGAGGAGTCGCCACCCAGGGTAATAACTGGGACAAATCGAAAGTGGTAGTAACTCGATTCTCTAATACAAGCTAGCACCACAACCAGGAGTTTTGGATACGGACTACCAACTTCTTTTAGTCTTGTGTTCATTTAGATTTATTTTATTAATTATTATCTTATTCCCTAATTATCAACCAGGAGTTTTGGATTCGAACATCCATCCAACCCTAAGGCAACTAATCAATGAAAAGCACATAAAAAATGCATTCAAAGTATAATGTCCCTAAATCTAAACTATGTATTAATTTAAGTTAACTAAATCTACATATTTTAATTACAAATGAAAATGAAACTAAAAATGGGCCTACATTTTGATTAATTAGTGAAC
>CATIWM010192735.1:0-19087 GCA_949671775.1 Mallotus repandus
CTAATTAGCCATAAACGCCATTGAACAAAATGTCCTAAGGCTATGGGTTCTTTGTGTACCATGCAATAGAGGATGAAAAGGTAATCTTTAGTGAGGGTTTCATTTGAAAGAGCTCTACCATTAATGGAATAGGTAATAAAACGGTGTACATACCATAAAGCTTTAGATTTGAGATGTGAAGCTTTTGTGTGGTTGGCGGAGAAATTTAGGGCATTAGGAGCAGAAATTTCTTGCCAAAAGTTAAAAGAACTTAAATTAGGCTTGACTTGAACATGGCCTTCTTGAGTGAAACTAAAAAGATAATCAAACTCTTGGCTTGTCATAAAGTGATCTCTAACCCTCACCCCCCCCCCCCCCCAATTTGAAACACATAGAGAAATAAGGATTTTCTTGATCAAATTTTGAGAAACGAAGAGTATAGGATTTCCATAGTCAAGGATTGATAGGAAGGAAGAGGGGTAAAGAAGACATAATCAAATAAACCAACATTAGTCAATAGATCTTTCACCTCATCATAGCATCCAAGCTTCTTAAGAGTGTCTTCAAGCATGAATCTTGAAGGAATTTAGCTTCTCTTTTGAAATTGAGAAACTCTTTTCTTGAATTCTTCTCTTGTGTAGGAATGAGAGAATGAGTCCTTCTTGGAAGATGCTTCTTGAGAAGAAGAAGATGGACGATTAATTGCCTTCTTAGGAGCTATTATTGGGAAAAAGAAAAACTTAAAGAAAAGCTAAAAAAGGAAAGGAGATGTGTAGAGAATTTGAAAAGAAGTAGTGTGTGAAGAGGAAGAGAAATAAGGGCGTATTTATAGGCAAGAATTATGGTTAGAAAATATTCAAAAAAATTGAATTTGAATGAAAAGCAACATCAAAATTCATTCCTGATTATGATTGGAGAGTCAAAGAGGCAAGAATTGCACAAATCCTTGTGCTGTAAAGATATAAATCCCAATCGGGACCTTATGTCCCTAGCTTGATCCTGATCGCGATTGTAGACCGGGATCGATTCTTTTTCTCAATTTAGAAATGGCTCGAAATGAGTCCCAAGCGGGACGAGGTGCAGTCCTGGTCGGGACTTTATCCCTGACTGTTCAAAAATTTTAAAAACCTTGCAATTGAGTTCATAATTTAATGCAATTAAGTCCTTGCTATTTAATGAACTATAATTTGAATTTAATTGTTGTTTAAAATAAAGTATTTTCAAAGAGGGAGTTATAATTTGAATTTAATGAGAAATATTTTGAATTTAAATTTTTGCAATAAGATAATTAAATTAATTGAATTTAACTCAACTATTAATTATTAATTTGCAAAAAAAATTTAAATAATATTGAAAAAGAAATGCACATATAGCATATATAAATGCGTGACAATAAAAAATTTAAAACAAATGCATAAAGAGAAATACTCAAATAACTTTCATAAAAATATATGTTAAATTTGAATAATTAAATTATTGAAATAATTTCAATAATTAATTATCATTTTAAAAGGAATGACAAGATCAAAATAAAAAAAAGGTTCAATGCTCATAAATAAGAAATATACCAAAAATAAACGAAAGTGAAACTAGTGAAAAGATAAACAAGACACAAAAATAATGCATGGCATCAAGAAACGTTTAAGGGAATTGATAAGTACAACATGATTTCATATGAAAGAGTGAAGATCAACCATCAATTTAGTAATTAAAAGATATAATTAAGAGATGCTAGAGCCCTCAATCATGCCGAGATCATGTTTAATGAAATTTAATCTCCCTTCATTGAGAGGTTTGGTGAATATATCTATAGGTTGATTATTTGTATCAACAAATTCAAGTGAGATATCACCATTTTGAACATGATCTCGTAAGAAATGATGTCTAATGTCTATATACTTGGTTATAAAATGTTGAATGAGATTTTTGCTAAGGTTTATAGCACTTGTATTATCACATTTGATTGGAATGTGATCAAGTTTAATACCATAGTCCAACAATTATTGTTTTTGCCATAAAACTTGTGAACAATATAAACTTGTAGCAACATATTCTGCTTCTACAGTGGACAAGGCAACCAAAACTTATTTCTTACTAAACTAAGAAACTAAGCATTGTCTTAAAACTTGACAAGTTTCAGAAGTGCTCTTTCTATCTAGTAGACTACCGACAAATTTGCATCCGAATAACTAATCAAGTCAAAGGATGAACTCCTAGGATACCAAAGTCCTAAATGCAAACTTCCACTTAAATAGTTGAAAATTATTTTGATTGCATTCAATTGGGACTCTTTAGGACTAGATTGGAAACTAGCAGATAAGCAAGTAGCAAGTATGATATCGGGTCTACTAGCAGTTAAATAAAGAAGGGATCCGATCATACCTCTAAATCATTTTTCATCAACTAGCTTGCCATTCTCATCCTTGTTGAGTTTAGTTGTGGTACTCATTGGAGTTTTGCTTTATTTGAATCCATCCATGCCAAACTTCTTGAGAATGTCTCTTGCATATTTAGTTTGATTAATGAAAATCCCATCTTTGCATTGCTTGATTTGTAATCCAAGGAAGAATTTGAGTCAGCCATCATGCTTATCTGAAATTCTCCTTACATTAACTTAGAGAATTCCTCACACAAGCAATGGTTAGTAGCACCAAAAATAATATCATCAACATATATTTGAACAATCAATAAATCATGCTTGGATTTCTTTATGAAAAGAGTTTTGTCAACTTTTCCTTTATAGAAAGCTTTCTCTAAAAAGAAATTGCTCAATCTTTCATACCAAGCTCTTGGAGCTTATTTTAATCTATACGATGCTTTTTAAAGTTTAAATACATAATTTGGAAAATCAAAATTTTCAAAACCAGGAGCTTGCTCAACAAAAATCTCATCTTCAATAAAACCATTTTAAAAAGGCACTTTTAACATCATCCATTTGATAAAGTTTAAAATCCTTGTATGATGCAAATGCAAGAAGCATTCTAATAGCTTTTAACCTTGCAACAGGGGCAAATGTTTCATCATAATCAATTCTTTCTTCTTGATTATAACCTTTAGCTACTAGTCTTACATTATTCCTAGTTATGACACCTTGTTCATTCATCTTATTTCTAAACACCCATTTGGTACCTATTATAGGATGATGTTTTGGTTTAGGAACCAAAGTCCAAACTTTGTTTCTCTCAAATTGATTTAACTCTTCTTGCATAGCAAGGACCCAAAATTCATCATTTAAAGTATCATCAACATTTTTTTGTTCAATTTGAGAAATGAAGGCTAAATTAATAATAGACTTAAGTTGAGATCTAGTTATTACCCCTTTTGTAGTATCACCGATGATGAGGTCTTGAGGATGTGATTTCTTGAATTACCAATCCTTTGAAAGATCATCCTTCAAGGTAGGTTGAGGCGTTTCCTCATTTTCTTCCTTGCTAGGATCCTCAATTTTCAAAGCTTTACTAGAATTTTCATTTTGTTCATTTATATCCACAAGTTCACCTATATCATCATTAATACTATAAATATCCTTTCTAGGATAAAGTGAGTTGGATTCATCAAATACAACATGCATAGACTCTTCAACCACTAAAGTTCTTTTATTAAATACTCTATATGCTTTGCTAGATAGGGAATAACCAAGGAAAATTCCTTCATCGGCTTTAGAATCAAATTTTCCAAGATTATCCTTGGTGTTTAATATAAAACACTTGCATCTGAACACTCTTAGATATGAGATTTTGGTATTTTGAAAACTCTATTTGCAATATAATAAGATGTATTAACGACTTCCGACCAAAAGTATAGAGGTAAATTATACTCATGAAGCATTATTCTATCTATTTCCACAAAAGTTCTATTTTTCCTTTAAACTATCCCATTTTGTTAAGGAGTTCTAGGAGATGAGAATGTATGTGAAATACCATTTTCATTACAAAAGTTTTTGAAAAATTCATTTTCAAATTCAGTTCCATGATTACTTATAATTCAAGAAATACAAAAACCTTTTTCTTTTTGAACTCTTTTTGCAAAATTTTCAAAGCTTTAAAAGCATCATTCTTACAAGCAAGAAAACAAACCCAAGTGAATCTAGAGTAATCATCAACCAATACATATGTATAGTGCATTCCACCGAGACTAGCAACTCTAGTTGGACCAAACAAATCCATATGTATATGTTCAAGTGGCCTAGAGGTTAACACAACATTTTTGAGCTTAAATGAAGACTTGGATTATTGTCCCTTTTGACAAGCATCACAAGGTTTATACTTAGTGGATTCAAGTTTTAGTAAACCAATCACAAGTTCATGCTTACAAAGATCATTCAATAGCTTAAAATTTGCATGTCCTAACCTTCTATGTCATGTCCATGTGTTATGGGAAATAGACATCAAACATTTAATATATTTGTTGTCAATTTTATTCAAATCAATAACATCGACATTATCTACTCTGTCACCACTAAAAATTTCTTTATCTTCATCAAGACTACTAATAAAGCAATTCTTAGGATAGAAAGTGACTTTATTTCCCATATCACATAATTGACTTATACTAAGCAAAATATGTTTAAGACCATCAACGAACAATACATGATGTATAGATAAGGATTGAGAATTACTAATTTCTCTGATGCCAATAATCTTTCCTTTTGCATTCTTCCTGAAGGTAACATGTCCTCCATCCTTAGCATCAACCTTATTAAATTGCTCTTTGTCTTCGATCATGTGTCTTGAACATCCACTATCAAGATACCATTGACTTTTTGTTCTTGTAGAATTCAAGCATACCTACACATCATATTTTACACATTCTTTTGAACCCAAACCTTTCTTGGTCTAGGTTGGTTAGTCTTAAGATAATCCAAAGGAAGCAAGTTTAAGTGCAATCTTCTATAGAAGCACACATTGCTTAAATAACCTTTGGTCATGTAATAAAAACACTCAACATTGTTAAATTTATTTCTCCTAGGATGATATGTGGTTCCTAATATGTGAAATAGGCCTTGTGTGTTGTGGTAGTGAATGCTTTATATAACTCTTTTGAGTCATAGTGTGAGATATACATTGACAATGACAATGTGTATTTTGATAGGTTTGTGCAACATGTTTATGTGCATTGTGCTGTGCGCAGGTCTATTATAATTGCGTTTAGGGTACATATAAGCATGTCTAGGTTGTGGTGCTCTATTTTGAACCTTATCTTTTATGTCAATGAAAGTTGAGTCTTATAAGACCTTCCCTTATTATTTGACACATGAGACCTCTTAGCTTTAAAATCTTGAGTCTCATTTTTGGAGGTAGAAGCTATAGAATCACGTGCTTTAACAAAATTAATGTGTGATGATGATGAAGGAGTTATTCCAATTTTGTATCCAATTCCATGAGTATCTCTATGAAATTTTTGAGATCTAGAGTTTCTTTTCCTCTCTTGAATTTAAAAATGGAATTCTTTAGTTCTAAGACCACCTTAGAAAGCTTTTGATTTTCATCATTTACTTTCTTTAGTTGATCCTCTAAGGAACTAGATGATTTTAAATCACTAGCAAGTTTTTCATTAGATTTAACAAGTATATCAAAATCATTCTTTACACTATCTAATTCCTTGGTTAAACTAGTTAACTCATGCTTATATTGCTTCTTCTTAGAAAGTAAGCTTTTACATTTAAGCAAGAGTTTGCTCATAATAGAGCTCTCATCATCATCATCATCATCATAATCATAATCATCACAAGAAGAATTAGAAGTGGATGTTACCTTATGTTCATTTTCAAAAGCCATGAAGCAAAGGTTGACCACCTCTTATTGTTCCTCTTCCTTTTTAGATTTGGAGGAGTCATCCCAAGTAGCTTTGAAGGCATTCTTTTTCTCCTTTGCTCCCTTGTTTTTGAATTTGAGTTTGGGGCACTCACTTTGGATGTGACCTAGTTTCTTGCATTCATAACAAGTAACTTCTTTAGTTTTGTTCTTGCTTTCTCCTTCATACTTATTATTGAAGTCTTTATTTCTTGAGGAATTTTTCTTTCTCAAGAACTTCATGAAGCTTCTTGTGAGCATGATAATATCTCCATCTTCATCATTGGAATCTTCAAGATTTTCATCTTCACTTTCTTTGTGTAAAGCCTTTAATGCTATGTTTTTTTTCTTTTCTTCTTTCTCTTCTTGCTCTTCGCATCTTTGCTTTATTGTAAGCTCATAGGTGAGAAGCTTTCCAATAAGCACGTCGGTTGAAAGAGTAGCAAGGTCTTAAGCTTCCTCAATTGAAGTAACTCGAAATTTCTAATCCTTCTTAGGTAGGATTCTTAGAATCTTGTTGTTTACTTCTTCTTTGGTGAAATGTTTACCAAGTTTCTTGAGGGTGCTAATAAGAGCATTGAGACGATTCATCATATTTGTGATTGATTCTTGAGGCTTCATTTTGAAGAGTTCATATTCATACATGTGGAGTTAAACCTTCTTACTTCTAACTTGTACATTGCCTTCATAGTGATTTTCCAGGGTTTCCCACATTTCCTCTGCTAAAATGCAATGTTGAAGCTTGCCACCTTCTTCTCTTAACATAGAATAGACTAAAGTGATCATAGCCTTTTTATTTTTGTGATTTTCTTCCTTTTGATCATTGTTCCATTGAGTTCTTGGGACGGTAGTGACTACATCATCAATGATAGTTTTAGGTGGTTCCCAACCCTTTAGGATAATATCCCAAAGTTTAATGGATTTCCAATATTATGTCCATTTTGAATTTCCAATGAGGATGTCACTACCATCAAATTATGGTCTAAGTGAAGAAATATTTTGAGATTCACTCCCTATGATCTTGTATTCTAACAATTAAGTTCCTAGAATTTGCTCTCTAATACCAAATGAAAATGCCCTAGGGATGTAAAGAGGGCTATCGAACAAAAATCAAAACTTAAATACAATTAAGTAAGAATTAATAGAATGTTGAGAAGGTATAATGATGAACACAAGTATTTAAGGAGTTCGAATTCTCAATAATCCTACATCTCCATTTAACTTAACCCTAAGTTAGGATTTTCAATCACCCACAATGTTATTCACAAGATTAAGATTACACCAGAGCTTAAGGCTTACTCTTAAAACCTCACAAACTAGAGTTTCCAGGCTTACTCTAAAATCAAATCCCAAGTGTTTTAATGGCTAAACACTTAAACTAATTTACTTAGAATAGAATCTCACTTCCCATTTTTCTTAAACCTAGAAATACAAAAACAAAACTCTCTATTCTAAACACTCACCAACTTTCACAAGAGTTTATATAATAATAGAATGAGTTTAAAGAAGAATAAAAGCTTAATTGAATGCTTTTGAAGTATATAATGAATAATCAAGTTTCTTTACTTCTAAAGTGATCTTCAGAGGTTATGTTTATACTTAAGCAATTCAATTATAGCTGTTGGAAACAATAATTTCATTTCCAACAAATTCAAACACCATTTGAATGAAATATGGACTTTTGAGTTATAATTACACTGCTTTCAGTCAGGATTTCATCAGTCCTGGTCAGGATATTCAAAAATATATCCATTGTAGTCATTAAGATTTGAACTCTATGCTGGTCAGGGGCACCGTCCCGATCAGGACTAGGATCGTGATGTGTTTTAGTCAAGAATTGGGAATTTACTGAAAATTTAATTCCTTCGAGCAGCTTTGTCCCATTTGGGATATGTATGATCCCGGTTGGAATGTGCATGATCTTGGTTGGGACATTAGCTTGTGATATGTATTATAAGATTGAGCAAAAAGAGAGCTATCTTTGTCCCAGTCATGCAGATTGATCCTGGGCGGGATTGCATTGATCTCGATCAGGATTTGTAGTCCTGGCCGGGACTAAAGCCCTAGATTTATTCTGCCATTTTTGGAAAAAATTGGCAAAACTTGTACCGACCCATCTTCACTTATCCTGGTCATGACCATACTCGTGACCACTGTTTAGAGTAGATTTTCTTTGATATTTCTCCACTAAATTGTCTTCCAATTGAGTCCTAACTTTTACACACTTAAATAAACATATTAAATGCTCAAAATTAGGTTTGTTAAGATCAAAATTAAGATTGATTATTGTTAAGGTCAACACTGCTGATAAACCAATGAAAATGACCGTAAAAATGATTGACTATTGATTATAGATTTATATATTGATGCAGATGTAGTAGATGATGTTGTCGTGTTCTTTCCTTGCTTTTATAGGCCTTTTTCCTTGCAGGATACTTCTTCATTTTATTTCTCTAGGAGCTCAAGTGTTTTCCATTTCCTAAAGGAATAAATTCACGTAACTGTCACACCTCGTCTCACATAGCCCGAGATAGACGTTTAAAACTAACCATTCAACAAACTATTTTATTTAGTCAAATTATGTTATAATTATAATTATATTAGCTAAAAGAATTAAAATACCTCCTAATAAAAGTTTGATATATTCATAAAATGGAAAATTAAATTCTCCCTGCAATTTAATGAGTTTATGAATAATAACTATAATATAGAATAACTAAGTAACATAGGAAGTCACATTTTTAAAACTTGGTTGAGGTTAATCTTTGCAAATTAAAACATAGTAGAATAAACATTATTAAAGTAAAATAAGACTCATTTATACATAGTTGCTTTACATAAAGCCTAGCCACCATCATTTAGCTATAAGATGTTTTAATTTACAATATATAAATAAAAAAAGTTATTAAACAAAAATACAAGGCTTCTCTAACAAGGATGTTGGCCAACCTTACTATCAAACTTCTATCTACACTCACTCAGCTTAGGCCGCCCTCTAACAAGCCCTACTATCTGAAAAGTTTAGAAAATAGAGTAAAATGAGTAGAAAAATACTCAGTGAATAGATATCTCAAGCAGAAAATAATTTGGTTAAACCAAACACAATAAACATCTCAAATCAGCATTCTAAAGTAATTAAAATCAAATTATAATCCACTTGAAATATCAAGGCCATTATTACCTTCAAACTTATACAAAACTCAGCTGAAAAAAACACATGCTTTTTAATGATCAAAACAATCTTTCACATGTATTAACCATCCCTACAATAAAGCATCATAGTTTGGCCATAACATACAGGCCATCATAAGCATCACTCTTTAGGCACACATGAAGGCTAACCTTTCGACTACATTAGCACGGAACGACCCTTCTCCCTTCACTTTCTTGCAATTAAGTGCCTTATTTTTATTGCCCAATAACAACCAATATAATCACCTCAACACATTTACACAACTCATATTGGGTGGTAATACACAAACCAAATGCCATTTTTACTAAATAATCAGTCAAAGCAACATTATCGTATTTATAGTTCAATAAGTATTCAAAACCAAACAATCTTCATCATAGTTCAAATAAGTGAAATTGGGTTGAGCATAAACTCATTTTAATCACCAAGTAACTAAAAAGATCTCAATTCAGATCATAAAGCAAAGCATGTAGAAATAACACATTTAGTTCGTATACTTAAAACCTTTAAAGCTTGAAATTAAAACGTGTAATTCAAGTATCAACAAAGCTGAATTGAAACCATTTAAATACATCAATTTAGGTTCATTAAAAATAACTAAAATACTCATTTTCTTGCTGTTATAAAAAGGTTTAAAGGGTTGAACATCTACTCATAAAATAGCTTTAAAAACAAACACAACCGAGACATTGTTTTGTTTAACTCACACCATCACCTTCATTTCTAGCACCTAAAATATGAAATTTCATTTAAAAATCATCAATATAATTATCCCACATACTGATATAACCATGCAGCCCCAAATTATATGCAAAAAATGCAAACCAACTCAATTTCACAATTCTACCCTTTTGACTCTAAAAGGGTTGTTTCAGTCTTAATTTAAAAAAATCCCCCAAACTCGTAAAAAATGAATTTGAAGGTAAAATTTGAATCAATCTTAGATTCATATGTATACTAAATTATTTAAAAATTTAACTTAATTTGGACAACTATAGAATGAGATATAGGCAACTGAACACAACTAGGTCAATTTTTCAGGCTGATTGAGCATTAAAATATTTCCTCTTATGTAAATAACATTAAGGCTGAATCAGATCAAGATTAAAAATGAAAATTTTTAGATAGCTCTTCCAATTTTCAAAATCATCAAATAAAACTCAATTTGGAGCTCTCTAGCTCAAGATATGATTAAAACAAAGAGACTATCAAACTAGACATACAGAACCCGATAATAGCACCTAATGACCCCTAACTCAAATTCACAAAAACAAGTAAATTACTTACCAAATCAATAAAATAAGGCTTTAAGAATGAATATTACAGCCTTATAAGTGCTTTAGATCATCAATTTCACTTGAAAATCTAACCTAAACTTGGAGAAATCAACCAACCCCTTTGTTCTCTCTTTTCTTTTCTCTTCCTCTCTCTTCTTTTATTTTTCTTCTCCTTAACAATGAAGGCTGCTCCCTAAGCCATGAATTTAAGGAAGTATCCAGAGCCAATTTGGATAGATTTAATGTAAAATATTCAATTAAGCCCTTAATGAAATGGCTTGGTAACCTATAGAACCTCAAGCTTTCAATTGTGCATTTTAGCGCGACTATTTATTTCAATTGAGTCTCAATCATCCTAAACTTCTTAATTCTCACTCTTTACTTTATTTTTATTCCTATTCCCTCATAATTTTACTCATTTTGAGTGTCATTAAAATTTAAAAATTCTCATTGTATAATTGAGTACAAATCACAGCTTAACCCGATACACTTGTCTAACTATATATACTAGCTTATACGTAAATGCAATCAATATATGTGTAAATGCAAATGTAATATGAATGAAAATGTACCTATAATTAGGTTACAAATGTGAAAATTCTCCCTACCTTAGGAAATTTTTTCCTCAAAATTGAGCTAAAACAAATGAGTGTATTGGTTTCTCATGTCTTCCTCTCGCTCCTAAGTAGCTTCCTCTCTCCCATGGTGTTTCCAAAACACTTTTACCAAAGTTGTAGTTTTATTTCTCAACAACTTGGTTTCTCTAGCAATAATTGCAATAGGCTCCTCTTCATATGATAGATCATCCTTCAATTCTAAGGTTTGGACTTGCAAAATGTGACTAGGATCACTCCTATACCTCCTCAACATGGATACATGGAAGACATCATGAATCTGAGACAATTTTAAAGGTAAGGCCAATGTATAGGCTACTGGACCAACCCTCTTAATCACCTCATATGGGCCAATGTATCTAGGGCTTAGTTTTCCCCTTTTACTAAACCGCAAAACTCCTTTCTAATGTGAGATCTTCAGGAAGACCTTGTCACCCACATTGTATTCGATTGGCTCCCTCTTCAAGTCTGCATAACTCTTTTATCTGTCTTGAGCTTCTTTTAGTCGATCTTGAATTAACTGAATCTTTTTTGTTATCATTTGTACAATTTCTGGACTAACTAACTATCTTTCCCCAACTTCATCCTAATATATTGGAGTTTTGCACTTCCTACTATATAGAGCTTCGTAAGGTGCCATTCCCAAACTAGAATGAAAGGTGTTGTTGTAGGCAAATTCCATCAAAGGCACATATTTATCCCAGCTACCTTGCAAATCCATCACATAAGTTCGAAGCATGTCTTCTAATGTCTAGATTGTTCTCTCTGACTGGTCATTTATTTGGGGATGAAAAGCTATACTAAACCTCAGCTTAGTACCCAAAGCATGCTACAAACTCGACCAAAATCTGGATGTAAATCTCAGATCCCTGTGTGATACAATAGAAATTGGAACACCATGTAATCTAACCACTTCTTTGATGTAGATTTCAGCAAGCTTATCTAATTTGTAACTCACTTTCACAGGCAAAAAGTGAGCTGATTTAGTGAGTTGATCAACAATCACTCAAACTGCATTTTGTCCCTACTGAGTTCTTGGCAAGTTAACCATAAAATTCATTGTGATATGCTCTTACTTCCATTCAAGAATAGGAAGAGGTTGCAAGATTCTCACTGGGTGTTGGTGTTCTGCTTTAACCTGTTGGCAAACCAAACATCTAGCCACAAACTCTGCAATATCCTTTTTGATCCTTGACCACCAATAATTGTCTTTCAAATTATGATACATTTTGGTACTTCTTGGATACATAGCATAAATTGAATTGTGTGCTTCCTCCATTATCTCCCTTTTCAAAACTTCAACATTAGGTGCACATAGCCTGCCCCCATAAAGCAAAGTACCATTATCTAAAATCATGAAGTCTACCCTATTGCCCTGGTGGACTTGCTCCTTGATCTTCACCATTTGTTCATCCCGACTTTGTGCCTCTCTAACTCTATTAATTAACACTGGTCAAATTTTCAAAGTAGCAAGCAATGCTCCTTTCTCACCCTGAGCTAACTCCATATTTAATGCCCTCAAGTCAAGCAACAATGGAATTCTCATAGAATGAATATAAGATAAACTACCTGAGGACTTCCTGCTAAGTGCATCTGCTACCATATTAGCTTTACCTGGGTGATACTCAATAGTGAAATCACAATCTTTTAGGAGCTCAATCTATCTTCTTTGCTTTAAGTTCAACTCTTTCTGGCTTAGTATGTACTTCAAGCTCTTGTGATTTGTGAAAATTCGACACTTCTCACAATACAAATAATGTCTCCAAATCTTCAAAGCGAAAACAACTGCTGCTAGCTCTAGATCATGTGTAGGATAATTTAACTCATGTGGCCTCAACTGTCGAGAAGCATATGCTACTACCTTTCCTTGTTGCATCAGTACACAACCTAAACCATTTCTAGATGCATGACTGTATACAGTATATTCTAACCCTGTTACTGGGAGAGTCAACACTGATGCTGAAGTTAAACATGCCTTTAATTCATTAAAACTATCTTGGCAATCTTTATTCCAGACAAACTTGACATTCTTCTTTAGAAATTTTGTCAAAGGTGAGCCAATGATGGAGAAATTCTACACAAATCTCCTATAATAACCTACCAACCCCAGAAAACTACGCACTTCATGTACACTGGTAGGTGGTTTCCAACTAAGAATTACTTTTATCTTCTTTAGATCAACATACACTCCCTCAACTGAAATGGCATGCCCTAGAAATACCACTTTCTCTAGCTAGAACTCATACTTGCTAAACTTGGCATACAGTTATTTGTCTCTCAGTGTTTGTAGCACAATTCTTAAATGCTTAGCATGCTCTTCCTTGTACCATGAATACACCAAAATATCATCAATGAACTCAATGACAAAGTTATCAAGAGAAGGCTTGAATACCCTATTCATCAAATCCATGAATGCAGCTGGAGCATTAGTTAACCTGAATGGAATCACTAGGAACTCATAATGCCCATATCAAGTTCTAAATGTTGTTTTAGGCACATTTGTTGCCTTAATCTTCAGCTGGTGATACCTGGATCTTAAGTTAATCTTTGAAAATACTCTAGCTCCTTGCAATTGATCAAACAAGTCATCAATCCATGGCAATGGATACTTGTTGCATATGGTCACCTTGTTTAGTTGTCTATAATCAATACATAATCTTATAGTACCATCCTTCTTCTTCATAAACAAAACTGGTGCTCCCAAGGTGATACACTAGGTCTGATGTAGCCTTTATCAAGTAATTCTTGTAATTACACCTTTAATTCTTTCAATTCTGCTGGAGCCATTCTATATGGAGCTTGTGAAATAGGAGTTGTCGCTGGCTATAAATCAATACTAAACTCAATCTCTCTATCAGGTGGCAACCCTAGAAGATCTTTTGGAAATACATCCATAAACTCATTTACCACAGGAGGGCTATCAGGCTTTTGCCCCTCTTTTTCAGCGTCAATGACATATGCCAAGAATGCTTCACACCCTTTTCTCATCATTCTTCTAGCTGTTAGTGTTGAAACCATGCTATAATGCTCTAAACTCTTTTTACCTCTGAACACCATTTTACCACTGGCAGGCATCTGGAATTCTACTTTCTTCTTGTAACAATCAATTAGTGCTTGATATTTGGTCAAGACATCCATGCCAAGAATCACATCAAACATCTGTAATGGTAATAGAACTAGATCTACTTCTAATTTATGACCCCCAAACTCTAACTCATAACCCCAATAAACATGTCTAGAAACCATTGATTCACCCATTGGCATGTCTACAACTAAACCTTGGTCCATCACACTCTTTTATTTTGGTATGCATGATGTAAATGATGATGCAATGAATGAATGAGTTGCACCCAGATAAATTAAAGCATAAGCATTTTCACCAAAGATAGTTAACCTACCAAAAATAATTTCATGTGATGATGCTGCCTCCTGTTGTGTCATAGCAAAAACCTTAGGCTGTACTGAAGGTCTCTCCATCTGTGTAGGCTAAATAGGTTGTGTCGATGTAGATGCACCACCTTCTCTACTAACACCGGCTCTTAAGTCTCTACTTGCAGCTCTACCCAAACCAGAAGTCCTACCTCCTCTACTAGCTATAATATGGACTCCTCTACTAGTGCTAATGCCAAACTATGTAAGGTTAGGACAATCCCTTCTAATGTGCCTGGATCCACCATACTCAAAGCACTAGATAGTCCTCTTCCTACACTCTCCTCCCTCGTGTACACGGCCACAAGTGGTACAAGGTGCAGTCCCGTCCTTTTAAATGAACTACCTATACTGGCAATAGGTTGTCTCACTGAGCTCTAGCTGAACTGAGAGGACTGTGGTCTATAAGTGCCTGACTAAGTCCAAGGTCCTTTACTGCCTCTAAATCCTCTAGTCTTTGTCCTTTACTAAGATGTACCAACTCCCTTGTTGAATCCCTTTTGTTTTCCCATCCAAACTGGAGCCTTTAATTTGCCTTCTTGTTCCATTTCTTCTCTTAGCTTTTCTTTCCATTGCCTTTTCAACCCAGCCCCTAAAATTTTGGCCTTCATATAGTGATAATTCAGTCTTCAATATAGTCTATAGGCCCTCTTTAAACTTGTAATATTTCTGAGCTTGAGTTGGGAAAATATCTGAGGCATACCTATATAACTCTTCAAATTTATCCACGTATTCTCGCACTGACATTGCCCCTTGTTTCAAAGCAATGAATTCATTCTAACTTTTAGCCTTGAATGCAGATATCTGTCAAATATTCCCTACAGAACTCAACTTTAAACACATCCTAAGTCAACTAACCTTTATGCAACAATCTAATCTGAGCAAACCAAGCATCTGCCATATCATGCAAAAGGCCATACCATTATCAACTTTCCGTAGGTCAGTTAATGCAAGAGTATTAAAGGCTTTCTCTATAGCTCTCAACCATTTATCTGCCTCCCAAGAATCAACAAGCCTTGAAAGTTGAATGCCCCATATTTCTTAGCATGCTCAATTATATCACCAGGTCTTCTCCTATGTTATTAGGCTGTTAATGTAGTAATAATAGTCTTTGCTAATACCTTTGGATCAAGCTACAAGATAGGTACAATAGAGCGCATGGGAGGTGGAGGTTGGTCAACATTAGGGGTCCTAGCTTCAGACTCTAGTTCTGGGTTAGCACTACCCCTAGACTCTGCCCTGTCACTATCCTGTTAGCCAACCCTCCTTCATCGAGGTGCCCTATAATAGTCTCTTTTTGGTGGCATCCTATAAATATAATAAAAAAATTTTCAATATTTCATCAAACAACAGCAAAAGCATAGTTTAAAGGACCATTTAACAAAGCTTTGATACCAAAAATGTCACACCTCATCTCACATAGCCTAAGATGGACATTTAAAACCAACCATTCCATAAACTATTTAATTTAGTCAAATTATGTTATAATTATAATTATATTAGCTAAAAGAATTAAAATACCTCATAATAAAAGTTTGATACATTCATGTAATGGAAAATAAAATCTTCCCTATAGTCGAGTTGCTAACCCTACGACTACATTAGCATGGAACAACCCTTCTCCTTTTGCCGTCTTGCAATTAAGTACCCTATTATTTATTGTGCAATAACAACCAATATAATCACCTTAACACATTTACATAACTCATATAGGGTGGTAATACACAAACCAAATGCCATTTTCACCATATAATCAGTCAAAGCAACATTATCGTATTTATAGTTCAATAAGCATTCAAAACCAAACAATCTTCATCATAGTTAAAATAAGTGAAATTAAGTTGAGGATAAGCTCATTTTCGTCACCAAGTAACTAAAAAGATCTCAGTTCAGATCACAAAGCAAAGCATGTAGAAATAACACATTTAGTTCGTATACTTGAATCCTTTAAATCTTGAAATTAAAACATGTAATTCAAGTATCAACAAAGCTGAATTGAAACCATTTAAATACATCAATTTAGGTTCATTAAACATCACTAAAATACTCATTTTATTGCTGTTATAAAAAGGTTTAAAAGGCTTGAACATCTACTCACAAAATAGCTTCGAAAACAAACACAACCGAGACACTATTTTACTTAAGTAGCACCAGCACCTTCCTTTCCCTTTCCAGCACCTAAAATATGTAATTTCATTTAAAAATCATCAATATAATTATCCCACATACTGATACAACCATGTAGCCCCAAATGATATTTATAAAATGCAAATCAACTCAATTTCACAATTCTGCCCTTTTAAGTCTAAAAGGGTCGTTTCAAACTTAATTAAGAAAAATTCTCCAAACTTGTTGAGAATGAATTTGAAGATCAATTTTGAATCAGTCTTTGATTCATATGTATAATAAATTTTGTAAAAATTTCACTTAATTTGGACAACTGTAGAATGAGATACAGGCAACTAAACATAACCAGGTCAATTTCTCGGGCTGATTGAGCATTAAAATGTTTCTTCTTATTTCACTAACATAAAGACTGAATCAGATCAAGCTCAAAGATGAACATTTTTAGATAGCTCTTCCAAGTTTCCAAATCATAAAAGAAAACTCAATTTAGAGCTCCTTAGCTCAATATATGATTAAAATAAAGAGACTGTCAAATAAGACATATAGAACCCGAGAATAGCACCTAGTGAACCTTAACTCAAATTAACAAAAACAAGTAAATTACTTACCAAATCAATCAAAGCAGGCATTAAGAATGAATATTACAGCATTAGAACTGCTTTAGATCATCAATTTCACTTGAAAATCTAACCTAAACTTGGAGAAATTAACCAGCCCCTTTGTTCTCTCTTTTCTTTTCTCTTCCTCTCTCTTCTTTTCTTTTTCTTTTTCTTTTCCTTAACAATGAAGGCTGCTCCCTAAGCCAGAAATTAAGGAAGTATCCAGAGCCAATTTAGATAGAGTTAATGTAAAATATTCATTTAAGCCCTTAATGAAATGGCTTGGTAACCTATAGAACCTCAAGCATTCAATTGTGCATTTTAGCATGACTATTTTTTTCAATTGAGTCTCAATCATCCTAAACTTCTTAATTCTCACTCTTTACTTTATTTTTATTCCTATTCCCTTTTATTCTCATAATTTTACTCATTTTAAGTGTAATCAAAATTCAAAAATTCTCACTCTATGATCGAGTACAAGTCACAGCTTAACCCGATACACTTGTTTAACTATATATGCTAACTTATACTTAAACTCAATCAATATATGTGTAAATGCAAATGTAATATGAATGAAAATGTACCTATAATTAGGGTGCAGATGTGACAGTGACTCCTTAGACTCCTTCTGCTCCAAGCTTGATCTTTTTCCCCAAGGCATGTTCATCCATAATCTTCTTTTTCATCAATGTACAAATATTTTCCAGAATCTTCTAGTATTTTTCCTTTCCCAAGACATTTTGATAACTATAACCTTCACCTTAGTTTACTTCTCCAAGTAATTTTTCATTTCAAGGGTCATCCATTTTTGGAAAAATAAATTCACGTAACCTACTTTCCCAAGTAGCTTCTGAACAATAAACTCTATTTCTAGAACCTTCTGTATGTTGCACTGGCTATGGGCTGGGTTTTTAATTATTTTAGGCTTCAAAAAATTAAATTAAATTAGGCCATTAAATTAATGGCTTTAATATTTTAGCCAAAAATTTCAATTATGGTACAAACAGTAGCATATCCAATCATTTGAGATTATCTTATCTCAATTGAAGAGAGTTAACCACAACTTGTCAAGGTTGTACTTCAACAACAGATCAAAGGTGCACCTCATCAACAACTTGGACCTTCCATTTCCTGTAAGCTAACGTCTCCTTCCATTTCCAGCAAGCCAGCATCTCCTCCCAAAAATAACAAGATCTTGTCAAATGCAGTAAGGGATATTGCCATATCTCTTAAATTCAAAAATAGGCAATAATGGTTTCTTCCTTTTGTTTACTTTCTTCTATATATTCAACCTGTACATTTTGTACAAAAGTGTGGAATAAGAATAATTATCTTTGCTCAAAACTTCTTTATGGTATTAGAGTTGATAAGTAGTTCACACACATCAATTCTCATGACTAATGCTGCTCTTATCAAAGTAGACAATGAAACATAACTAACTATCTTTCCAAACTCTCCATCAATGCTCTAGCCTAATCTCTCTAAATTAAACAAGACTAACTATCTTCTTTGGTGTTCATAAATGGAGCCACTTATTCAGAGTATACACATGTCACACCATTTTATTAAAGGCAGCGAATCTTCACAAGCAACAACAAAATGAAGAACAATATTGTCTGTTTTTGAATCTAAAAGATATGGCAATATTCCTTACCATATTTGATAAGTTCTTGTTATTTTTGGAAGGAGACGTTAGCTTGCTAAAAATGGAAGGAGACGTTGGTTTGCAGGAAATGCAAGGTTCAAACTATTGATGAGGTGCAACTTTGACTTATTAATGAAGTGCAACCTCAACAGGTTGTGGTCAACTCTCTTCATCAACACTAATTTGTGCAACATGTTTTTTCTCCACATGCCTTATAAAAGTTCCATAGCCACCTCCACTTTTAAATTGGAACATTTGGCTATAATAATTACAAATTACTTCAAATGAGCCTGTAAGCACCCAATTTCGGGATGACTAGACATGGATGCGATAGAGGACCCGATGATGAAAATAGACTGTGAAATTAGATTTATTGGATTTGATTTATTGGTTTTAAACTAAATTGTAAATTATTTTTAGGAAATATTATTT
>CATIWM010192748.1:0-11456 GCA_949671775.1 Mallotus repandus
ACATTGGCACAGAAAATGAAACATGCATTTTGCATATTTTGAAAGATGTTACCCCTGAAGAGAGGAGAGAAATTGAAAAAATATTAATAAAATATTCAAAAGTATTTGCTTGGACATACGAAGACATGCCTGGCATCGACAGAGACATCGCTCAACACTACATTCCCACCAAAGAAGGGTGTAAACTAGTAAAGCAGAAGCTGAGAAGACTCATACCAGAATGGGCCCAGTTGGTAAAGGAAGACATTAAAAAGCATATCGAGGCTAAATTCCTAGAGGTGATAGACTATCCAAAATGGTTAGCAAATTTCGTGCCAGTGCCAAAGAAATATGGAAGGGTCATAATTTATGTCGACTACAAAGATCTAAACAAAGCATGCCCAAAGGATGACTTCCCTTTGCCTCACATAGATGTGTTGATAGATAACGTTGCCTCCTGTGCAATGTACTCCTTCATGGATGGGTTTTCTAGGTACAATCAGATTTTTATGGCCATCATCGATAAAGCAAAGATGTCCTTCATTATCGGCCTGAAAAATGCAGGTGCAACCTACCAAAGAATGGCAACAGCCATGTTTCATGACATGATACACAAAGAAGTCAAGGTGTACGTAGATGACATGATGGTTAAATCAGAAACCAAAGAAGGGCACTCAGATGCTCTCGAGAAATTCCTCAAAAGGGTTGAAAAGTATAGCCTCAGGCTTAATCCCAAAAAGTGCGTATTCGGGGTAACTTCAGGCAAGGTACTGGGATATATCATTAGCCAGAATGGAATCGAAGTGGATCCAGATAAAGCAAAAGTAATCAGAGAAATGCCATTGCCAAAAATAGAGAAAAAAATAAGAGGGTTTCTAGGGAAGCTACAGTTTATAAGCAGATTCATCGCCAAATTAACAGCAGTTTGTGAGCCTATCTTCAAGCCACTCATAAAAGATTAACCAGTCATTTGGAATGAACAGTGTTAGTCAACATTCAACAAGATCAAAAACTACCTAGCCAATCCACCAGTTCTAAGACCAACCAAGTCCGGGTTGCCATTAACCTTGTACCTAGCCATTGAAGGGAATGCAATCGGTGCAATGCTAGCCCAAAACAGAAAAGGGAAATCAGAACATGCAATCTACTACCTAAGTAAGAAAATGCTGCCTTATGAGGAAAAGTATAGTTAGGTCAAACAGATATGCCTAGTAATGGTATGGGCAATGAGGAAGCTTAGATACTACTTTCAGTCCATACAAGATCCAAGCTGTGTCCAAAATGGATCCTATGAAGCATCTCTACGAAGCTGCATCCCTAGTGGGAAAACTTGCCAAGTGGCTCATTCTACTTATAGAATTTGATGTGCAGTATTTAACTAAGAAGATAGTGAAAGGGAGAGCAGTCGCTGAATTCCTAGCCCTCAACTCAATTCCAGATTCAAAAGAAATTCAACTAGACTTCCTAGATGACCTCAGCACGACCATCGAGGTGCAGGGATGGTGAATATACTTCGATAGGGTAGTCAACCAATTCAGAGTAGGAGTCAGGATCATACTCCTAACACCGAAAGGCGAAGTGGTGCCAATCACTAAGAAGCTAACATTCAGAGTTACGAACAATGAGGCAGAATATGAAGCATATGCACTTGGCATGGAAGCTTTGATAGCTCTAGGAGTGATAGAAGTTGAAATATTTGGGGATTCCATGTTGGTAATCAATCAAGCAATAGAAGAATGGGAACTAAAAGAACAACACTTGAGGCCATACCTAAGCCACATGTAGCAACTCACCTTATCTTTCCAAAAATGTAAATTCATCTATCTCCCTTAAAAACCATAACCAAATGGCAGACGCACTTGCTTCCCTAGCATCAGTATGGGAAGGACCGACCAAAATGCCCATAAAAGCCTCTAATCCTACTCAAATCAGAGCAACCTTAGCCACAAATGCCTCAGAATAGCAGAAGCAAAAGCAGAAAATAAACCCTGCTTTTATGATATACAATAATATCTCATAAAGAGAATTCATCCTGAGAAGGCAGTGGAAAAAGACAAGGCAGTCATCCAGTAATTGGCATCAAAATTCACATCACATCAGGGTGTATTATACAAAAGAACCTCATACGGGATGTCTGGATGAAACAGAAGCTGTTAGAGCAATGGAAAAAGTACACAAAGGTGTTTGTGGTCCACACATGAATGGCGTCATTCTAGCTAAGAAGCTAATGAGACAAGGGTTCTTTTGGATGACAATGATGGAAGACTACATCATATTCGTAAGAAGGTGCCACAAGTGCCAAATTCACGGGGACATTAGCCATCTTCCCCCAACAGAGTTACACTCTATCTCTTCTCCATGGCCATTCTCAGCATGGGGGTTAGACATAATCGGAGAAATTCACCTGATAGCCTCAAACAAACATAGATTTATCCTAGTGGCAATCGAATTCTTCATAAAATAGGTCAAAGTAGAATCATACACAAAACTGGGGGCAAAATAAGTGGCAAGGTTCATCAGAAAAAACCTATTCTGCCGATATGGGATTCCCCATCATATAGTTTCAGATAATGATGTTCAGTTCCAAGGGGAAGTGAAGGAATTACTAAGGAGTTATAAGGTGGAACATCACAAATCCTCACCTTACCAACCACAAGCAAACGGGGCGGTCGAAGCTGCAAACAAAAACATCAAAAAGATCTTATCAAAGATGACTCAGACTTACCGTGATTGGGCAGATAGACTACCACATGCATTGTAGGGATATAGAACAACAGTCAGAACTTCAACAGGAGCCACTCCTTTCTCACTAATATACGGATCTAAAGCAATACTCCCAGTGGAAAATGGAAATCAAATCATTGCAAATAATAATTAAATCCAAATTGCCCAAAGCACAATTGGGCTCAGCAAAGGCATGACAGCCTCACTACTCTGGACAGTCAGAGACTCAAAGCACTGTATCATACACAGCTATATCAAGATCGACTAGCTAGAGCCTTCAACAAGAAAGTCAAATATAAGAGTGTGAAAGCAAGAGACTGGGTGCTAAAGCAAGCCAAACAAAATGTCTCAAACCCTAGAGGGAAGTTCAGGCAAAACTGGGAAGGCCCATATCTGGTCAAAACCGTTCTATCAAGAGGAGCCGTCAAGCTGATAGATTCTAAAGAACATAAGTTCTCTGAGCCTACCAACATAAACTGCTTGAAGAAGTACTATGTCTAGAGCAAATACATAAAAAAATCCGGCTGAGTTAAAAACTGAAAAAAGACAGCTCATGCAAAAATTAGGGAATCGAGAAAAAATACTTAGTTAGAAAACCTGAAGAGGCTGACTAAGGACAGGGATACCGTCAATTCAAAATCTACATAAATGCAATTGTGCTTTTTCTTAAATGTATTCAATAAATATGTGAATGCTTGTCAAATCATGTAAGTACATTTGAGTAAATGCAATACATCATTATCATCCGAATTCATCGCGCATGCTAAGTGCAATTTACATATTTTCATTACATGCTTTGCAGTTCTTACTTGTTGTATTACTTCTCCTCTATATTGCCAGCCGCTATCATCGAACTGCAAAAAAAAAAAAACTCAGCTAGGTGTGAAGAGCTCTGAAAAGAAACGCCCTAGGCAAAAGAGGGAAAAAGAAAAATACCCAAATAAGCATGAAGAGCTTTAAAAAGAGACGCCCTATGCAAAAGATGGAAAAATAAAATAAAGAGGTAGACGAAGCAGAATAATAAGACAGAATGATCACAGTTACAAATGTTATAATCAGGAACACACAAGTCAATCAATCAAGGATACAATGACAACAACCATTAGTACAGAATACAACATATGGGACAGATGCCTAAATACAACACCCTAAGTCCATAACCTCAGGAAAATAATACAACACTGGACAACCACGACCAAAAGCCTATACCTAGCCTCCTAATAAATACATCGTCTATAGGTGCCATCAAAAGCAAGAGTTGAATCCACTCAGGCATCCCCATCATCTGAGCCAGCCCCTGCATCCTCTGCACCCATCTGGAAGGCCTCCAACTGCACGTGAAGTTGATCGATCTGCTCACGATAAGTCACTCGCTTCCTCTCATACTCACGACTAGCATGATTATGCTCATTCTACATTAGAAAAACATCAAAAATCACATTTCACGCATGCATAAAACAGGTATAAATCAATAAAAGAAGAAAGCAATACATTCTATGCGTAAGTAAATTCCATGAAATACTCTGGCGTGCTGATAATAGAAGTATAGCAAGACTGAACACTATAAATAGGCACCTGCAAAGAAAAAGAAATTAGATAACGAACAAAGCAAAAGGAAGAAACTCACAAAGTTAAGAAACTAACATGAGTGGCATCCGTAGGCACTACACCCGACAATGGTGTACCCACTCTAGGCAAAGGAAAATGAGCTCCCGCTCTTGTAACTGTCAACTTATGCAACATCGGATCGTACTCACAAAATCACCAAGAACAACACTGCTAGGTCCCACACCACTAGCATGTGTCATCCCATCGGTCCCAGGGCCACTCTCCTCGTCAAAATGAGAGGAATTTGATTTCCTTCGATGACGTCCAGAATTCTGTAGATAAAACTCTCATAACTCATGTCATTTACCATTTAGTACTAAAGAAGTTTGTTACATACTTACATGAAAACAGGAAAAACACATCTCAGAAGCATACCGGGTCAAAAGATGCTACCTTGGAAGCAAAACAACCCTGGGATGACCGTGAAGTCCCAACTCTAGAGCCCGAAGGCTGCGAAGGATCCACCTGAGGAGGTGGAGGAGGAACAAACTCATTGGCCATGACATCAATCAACTGTGGCAACAAAGTCATCATATAAGAGAAATGAGCTCCCTCCAAGAATCCTCAAAGGGATACCCTCTCTCAGCTCTGTCGAGCTCCTCTCTAAGAAGCTCTCAACCCCAAAATATATCCCCAGGGAGAGCAACAAGAACTCTCCTCATAAACAGTCCATCCCACCAGCGATATACCCGCTCACCCATATACCACACCTTATTAATAAGATCGGGCAACAAAACCTTCCTCTGTGTCAGGCGCCAAGCCACTCCCATCTTGATAGACCAGTCCTGTCGCTCCATCCACCAGTATGGATAAATCTACTCGAGAAACTCATAAGCGAAAAGAATTGTCAAAGAATAGGCAAAGCAAAGATAAAATGTACCATACCTGACTGTGGGCCAATCTACTCAAGAGACCCCTCGCCTCTGCCGAACACTTAATTAAATCAAAATTCCTCCTAATCCATTGTGGAAGATGGGGAAAGCCACTCTCAGGCGAATGCTCAATAATGGGACGAGGAAACAACCCAAACTCGTAAGCTTAAACTTATTAAGAAGAAAAGAGTCAGAACAATCAAAGACAGAACAATCCAAAGGCAAGAGGCCATAATCACATCCAACATGAACAAGCAGCTATAAACACGCGAGTGTCCTCTACAAAAAGCATCCAAACCAAAATACATGTGGGCAAAAGCAGTTGTTCCCCAACTGTACTTCAGCAGATCCCTCAAGTTCCTCAGGACGGGTAATAATTGCATGAAGCCAATGCCAAAAGCATTCGGGAAGACAAAAACACTCAGAAGGTAGAACAAGAAGCACCTATTCAACTGCTCAGAATTAACATGACCCGTGTTATGCTCCAATCTCACCTTCTCTATAAGTTGCATATAACGAATTAAAGTGGAGTAGCCAAACTTTACTGAAGCAGTAACACCAAACAGATCCCTCATCCATCTATTCCTCATGACGATAGAACTACATGCCTCATTACTAAAAAGGATAGGCTCCCCATAAAAACTCAGCCCCGTAATGGTTGCAAAATCAAGTGGAGTGATAGTCATCTCTCCGAAAGGTAAATGGAACGTGTTGGTAGTATCCATCCACCGCTCAACAAGAGCACACATTACAGCCTAACTCGATGTATAAGAGCCATAAGTAAGAGCAAAAATAATACCATCAAAGCCCTTCCCAGCAACCATCTGCTTCACACACGGAGGAAGACCCTGATAATACGAGCTGACCTTATTGAAGCTACCAGGCAACTGAATGACAGGCCCAAAGGACTACAACCAACAGGTAAAATAGTTACAGTTTCATCAATTACTAAAATATCTCATTTTGCATCTTTGCAGAAAAACCACAGCTAGAGCTACAGATATTACAGCCAGAGCTAAGCCACTGCCAGAGCTAAGCCACTGCCAGAGCTAAAATCACAGTAAGAGCTAAATCACAGCTAGAGCTAAAATTATAGACACTACAGCTAGAGCTACACCACAACCAAAGGTATATCATAGCAAGAGCTACACACTACAACTAGTGCTAGACTACAGTAAGAGCTAAAATCCAAACAGCAAGAGCTAAACCATAGCTAGAGCTACACTACAGCAAGAGCTACATCATAGCTAGAGCTATAGTCATCACAGCTAGAGCTACAGTCATCACAACAAGAGCTACACTATAGCCAGAGCTACACCACAACCAAAGCTACATCATAACAAGAGCTACACTACAGCAAGAGCTACATCACAGCTAGAGCTAAATTGCAGCTAGAGCTACAGTCACCACAAGTAGAGCTACACTACAGCAAGAGCTACATCACAGTTATAGTTAAACCAAAACTAGAGCTACAGTCAGCATAGCAAGAGCTACACTATAGCCAGAGCTACATTACAGCAAAAGCTACAAACTACAGCTAGAGCTAGACTACAGTAAGAGCTAAAATCTAAATAGCAAGAGCTAAACCATAACTAGAGCTACACTACAGCAAGAGCTACATCACAACTAGAGCTAAACCGCAGCTAGAGCTACAATCATTACAACAAGAGCTACACTACAGCCAAAGCTATGCCACAACAAGAGCTATAAACTATAACTAGAGCTAGACTACAACAATAGCTAAAATCCAAACAGCAAGATCTAAAACCAAGAGCAACACATACAACAAGTGTTAAGATAAATAACTAGATCTACAGCGAGTAAAGTTAATTACAACAAGAGCTAAGTACGTAAACTAACCGGTCGATGATGAATAGTCCAAGCATGAGTCTCCAAGCTATGGACAACAGGAACTGGATCACCCTAGGAAAGTCTAGGCGAACGAAAAGAGGCTCCGCCACTAGTCCCAGCAGCCTCTGAAGCTCCAGCAGTAGAGGTCCATGTACCAATCTACCCGAGAATCGCCTTATCCTCTAAAACAAACTCTTTAAAAGAAAAAGAAGTAGTATTCACATCACCAAAGTCATCAAGATCCTTGGGAATAGGAGGGAAGTCCATAATTTCTGCACCCTATGAAGTGACAGAGTAACAACTGAAGAAAAGTGGTCCAAAAACTCAGAAAAGAGTTCTAAAAAGGTAAAAAAATAGGTAAAATTCACCCCAAACTCGAAAATGAGTTCATCTTATAGGCATCGGACATGCCTCGGAGCGCGTGACCACGCACAAAAAAACTCATGATCACGCGCCCTTCAGAGCCTCACGCGCTTCGAGGCTCACACAAGCACATATTGAGACCCCCACACACGCATTCCTAGGGTCCTGAACTTGCATTTTACCAAAATAATATGCAAAAAACACACACGAATCACACTAACACGAGCATTGTATATTTTAGGACACTGAATTTGAAAAAGTCATTCAAAAAAAGAAAATGAAGCACAAATAACACAAGCATGTCACATCTACAATTATCGCAATTAACACATCATGAAATCAAGCTCGAAACATGATAAATGATGACATCATCACTGCTCAGTAGCATTTTTTTGCTAAAGAGTGATTTCATTTGCTTAGAAGCATTGCATCTGCTTAAAAGCATTGCATTTGCTTAGAAGCATTTCATTTAGCTTAAAAGCATTTTTCATTTGCTTAAAAGCATTTTATCTAGCTTAGAAGCATTTTTCATATGCTTAGAAGCATTTTTCATCTGCTTAGAAGCATTCCATCTGCTTAAAAGCATTTCATCTAGCTTAGAAGCATTGCATCTGCTTAGAAGCATTTCATTGCTTAGAAGCATTTTTCATCTGCTTAGAAGCATTGCATCTGCTTAGAAGTATTTTATTGCTTAGAAGGATTTTTTTCCACTTAGAAGCATTGCATCTGCTTATAAGCATTTCATTGCTTAAAAGCATTTTCTCTGCTTAGAAGCATAATCACATCTGCTTAGTAGCATTTGCATTAATACCTAAGGAGGTTATGAAAGCATCATCTTGCCTCATATAAGAAGATTTTATAGCACACAAAAGATGACTCTGTCAACTAAACAAGTGACAGACTTGAAGTCAAAAGACTAAGCAACATACCATCAGGTAAGTACCTCTTCCCAAAACCATTTTTACATCTCTGCATTTGCTTCACTTGTATTGACATCAGTTCTAGAGTACTACATAACACACGTAAAATAGGGGGCAACTGTCATACATTGAATTTTGATTGTCCCTAAAAAGGTCTAGTGATGAAAACATCTCTCTGAATATAACAAGTGTCTGTTCATTTGTACCGCCTCTGAAGCGTGCCGAGAATTTGAAAAGCCCAAACCGAGCAAAATCAACCTCCTAATCATTAAGTTGTACCCCAATTTCATGAATTACAAATAATCAGAGGGGTATCATTTTAAGCAAACGCTGTTCAAAACGAGCAACTCATCAGACCGGTGTTCAACTCATGAGATCAGAGTTTAACTTTATGAAAATTGAAAGTCAATTTTCACAAAACGGACATTAAAAATGTGTTTGTAAGCCTTTAAAACTTTCAAAAGTAACCCCAGAATAGTGTGCGTAACCCCAAGAAGTAGCGTGTGAGCGAATTTGCAGTGCGTGATCACGCACAAACACATCTTGCTCATGCATGAAAATGGAAGTCGATTTTGACAAAACAAACCTTGAAAATGCATCCAAAAGGTTCAAAAATCCCAAAAAACACCCCTAAAACAGCGCGATTGGAGCCCAGGAAGGCCGCGTGACACGTACAAGAGAGCATGATCACGCGGCACGCTCCAGGGCCGTGATCACACATCCCAGGTCGTTATCACGCATTCTAAGGGAGTGATCACGTGTATTTTCACTAATTTTCACATTTTTTAGGCACATTTCCCTATAAATAGATTTCTCTAGCTCCCATTTCAACCACGGCCAGAGCCAAGGCAAGAGCCACAACAAAAAAAAAGGCAAAAGCCAAAAAGCACACACACACATCGAAACACTGTCGAATTGAAAGCTTAAGAGCCCTGATCCACACACTTTTAGCCCACTTTTCACATTTTTCATAGGATTTTTAAACCGCTTTTAAACCAAATCTACCCTTATATTTATCAAAGCATGCTTCAAAGGTAAATGAATTTGCATTACACACGTCATTTTCAACCTCTCGACGAGGAAAGCTTGAAAATCTCTCGAAGCTAAAGCTTCAAAAACACAAAAATAAGCTCAGTCAAATCTGAGGACCAAATAATTATTTTTGTACATTTATTTATTGTCCTGCATTTTACTTTATCGTTGCTAGCAGTTGAGAAATTGTTGTGATCTATGTGATGAGACTGGCAATTTGCATGTTGATTGAATAATATCTGCTTTATTTTGCTCATAATTAATTGTCATTTTGCATCAGTATGCATTCAATAAACACGAAAGCTCATAATCTAAGCTAGAGCTTATATATTGCAGTCCAATGATGTCATCATCATTATCGACTGTTTATCTTATCATTTAGAAATGCTTTATAATAATTTCTACTAGATCATAAACTATGTGCATCTTTTTAATAATTTATGATGCATTAATCATCTTTATTGTGCCTATATGTTATCCGAGTGGATGAATAGATGGATTGCACATAGTTGTGTTAACCTCTGTTTTGCAGGTGTATTATAGATTGGGACTAGATTTACATTTTCGCACTTTTTCTCTTTCGTATGTATTTACTAGGAAAAGCCTTGTAAATTATTATGCTGAACTTCTCATACTTTTTGTTATTATCAATGTGCTTGTGTGAATGCATTTATATCAACTGTCGTTATCAAAATTAGGGTGCTGCGGTAGCCATGTATTAAGTATTAAAATGAGAAATAGTCAAAAAGTATATGAGATCTCTCGGGCTTAGAATCTTTACTGGGGACGATACTGTTGAGTGACCCAATACTGCCCCTTTCATCTTTTCCTGGTTTTCTAAAAACCAGGTGGTGACTCCAAACATAAAAGCATCTCGTATCCCCTCGAGACCAAACATTTGTCCCTGTCCCATAAACGGAACGGATGCCCCATTCGGTAAAGTTGCCATGTCCTTCGGAATGTCCCACTTGAAAACAGCTCAGGTCACTCACTTGGGGATACTGTGGACTTTTATGTTTCACATGTGGTAGATGTGCCTATAGTTATTGAGTCTGGTAAGTCTGGAGTAAATACCAACAACTCATAAGTAAATGATGGTGTGCATATGCATAGTGATGAGTAAGATAATGATGATTTTATGGTAGGAAATGTGAGTTCGAGTGAAAATTATGATGCCTTTGATGGTGATGGTGAAGACTCCTCTGCTGAAATAACTGATGAAGATGAGTTATTTGATGAAATAGTTATTGAACTAGCTGAAGAGGAGGGTACTGAAAAGGGGTACCTACTACTGCATTTGATGCTGCTGATGAGATCAATTCTGATGAAGGGGATGCTGAAGATGGGGTAGAACTTGGTAGTGATGGTGAAGAGGTTGAGGTTGTTAGTGACAATGATCTTAAACTAACGGTTGTTCGAGAAGAAGTAAGGAATGTAAGAAGGAATCAGTCTAGACCTGCCCCTTTAGTTGATAAAGTACATTTAGGTCTAACAGGTGTTGATGGTGGATTTGACAATGATGGCAAATCTAGAACTGAAGGGTTGGTTGGAGGTGAAGAAGCTTATTATGACAGCGATGATCATGGTTATGACAACCTAGTGTTTAATGATGATGAGACAGAGCTTCCAAGAAGAATATCAGGTCAGTCTGCACACTATAATCCAAATATAGAAATTCCACAATGGGAATTAGGTATGATTTTTACCAATGTGAAGCAGTTTAGGGAGGCTGTCTATAAGTATGTTGTAGTTAAGGGAATAAAACTTAAATTGAGGCCTAACTGTAACACCCTACACACTTAGTATTAATACACATCGTGATATCTCATATTCAATGTTAATCATCCTTTAGTCACATGTAATTATTATACACACATTTATACTTATCCGTACACGCATACAAATATTTTACATTAACTAATGGGCATATGTATGCTACAAGGAGAGAGAGAGTCTGGATTCGGCTGACAACCTATGCTCTATGCTTTAACTACCATGCTATATGCTTCAAAATAGTCACACTTCAAGCTTCTCTATCTGGAAAAATAATTGCGATTTGGTGAGTCGCGACTCAATGAATATAAACATAAATTAAATTCTAAAGGCT
>CATIWM010192762.1:0-18376 GCA_949671775.1 Mallotus repandus
CACATATGTATATGTATGTATGTGTATATATTTGCTTGTGAAGCCAAATTTATACGTGTGTGTAGAATTTGTTTTATACACACACGTAGACACATATGTATATGTATGTATGTATGTATGTGTATATATTTGCTTGTGAAGCCAAATTTATTTCTTCATGAATATCATTTTTCTTACTCTCTGACTCTAATCTTTCTAAGTCCTTATTTCCATTTTTGCAGGTGATGTTGTCCTTAAAGATTTGAGGTAACACTCAAGCAGAAGCACAAAATGCACTAAAACTTCTGGTTACTGTCAAAGTTGGGTTTGTTGTTTGATATCACATTTCCATGCCTAAGGCTGCTGCTTCTTTCATATATCTCAGATTTGCATATCACTGGAATATTATTTCCATTTGGATGGATTGTAATATTATTGTTAATTTATTTGTTTTTAATTATATATTGTTGATTTATTTGTTTTTAATTATATATTATTGTTAATTTATTTGTTTTTAATTATATATTGTTGATTTATTTGTTTTAATTAATATTATTGTTAATTTATTTGTTTTTAATTATATATTGTTGATTTATTTGTTTTAATTAATATTATTGTTAATTTATTTGTTTTATATATATATATATTTGCTTTATCAATTTTTAGCTTACAAACGAGCTCCTAAATGAGCAACTATTCGATCAAACAAACGAACAATCAAACGAGCAATTAAATGAGCCATAACAAACACAAACGAGTGTTGTTTGCGAACAAGCTCGAGCTCGACTCCAGCCGAGCTCAAGCCGAGCTCGAGCACTGAATCTCCAAATATACCGAGCTCGAGCCCGAGCTCGAACACCCTGCCATTAGGCTGAGCCGAGCTTGAGCACTTTAAAAATCGGCTCGGCCCGGCTCGTTTACAGCCCTACTTACGACGCCTTTTGCCATCCACCACAACTAACTCCTCCCCATCAGCTGACTCATCATTAAAACATGTAAGAGAATAAAGGGCAGTAACTAATGGACCTTCATTCTGAGTACTAGAGATTGTCAACTGCAGAGCACGACCCCCTCCCATCACACTTTTTCCGCCACCTGTTATGCCAACAAATTGTTTGCATTTACCTCCATTTCTGAAAATCATGGCTGCACTTCTCCCAATTAATGAAGAATGTGTTACGAGTTGAAGAATTTAATCTCAGCTATAATCCGTTATAAATAATAATAAATTCCAAACTGTGATAATTTGTAACATATATATATATATATTAAATGTCAAGTTCCAAAATCATTAAGTCCAAAATTTAACATATGTTGCTCTTTATAATTTAGCATTTGCTTATTTGTTAGAATTATTAAAATTCACAAAATTTTCTACAATAAATATAAAAGAAATTATTTTATAATACACATATTCTATTTTTATGTAAAACATTCTAATTCTATTACATATAAAATATTACTTTTTCTTTCCATTAAAAATTATATCTTTTATTCTAATTAAAATATCATTTTTTCAATTATTTTCTATTTTTTATTTTATTTATTCACTATTTATTACTATCCATATTAAAAATATATTAACAAATAATAATAAAATAAAATTATTACAATAATTTTTTAAGTTCTTATTTTTATATTTGATTAAATTATAGTTTTAATTTATTAAAATTATTTAGTTAATTATTTTTAAAAAATATATATATATGGAAAAATTGCACAAATGGTGTGCGAACTTTTTGATTTTTGCTATTTTGGTGGTCGGATATTTTTTTTTTTTTTTGCAATTGGGTGTTTGAACTCATTAATTTTTTTCTATTTTGGTGCTTTTGGCCGATTTAGGTGGCCTAAAAATACAGTCAGCATAGGTGGGTCCCACTTTAAACATGTACAGTGTCACGTCATCAATCTCTTTGAGAATGTATTTTATTATTAATATGAAAAGACCAAAGTAGCCTTATTTTTACTAAGGTGGCTAGCTAAAAAATAACCTAAACCCAATTCATGAAAAAAACACATTCTTCAACTCGTAACGAAGAAGATAAACACATTCAATCTTCCACACAATGGACCTTAGAAGCAGAACAAGAAGAAAAAGAAGAAGCGCAAACCATAGGGGCATCGCTTCCTTTCTCGCTCCTCCTCCACCCCTGCCTCCACCTCTCACCAACAACCGATCGTTCTCTAATTTGAACAATCAATTGAAGCAGTCCGATCTATTTGAGGAAAGAGAAGCGTATGATTCAGAGTAATTGTCCAGGATCAAGCGAGATCATTAGAAGATTTAGAAGCGAGATTTTGAAAATGGCGTCTAATTATTTCCCCTTTGTATCAGAGAAAATTGAAAACGATAGCGTGGAGGATGAAGAAGAGGAATTGGAAACAGAGAATGACATTTCAGTTCCATTTGCTTTAATTTAATGTTGTAGTTCTCTTTATCATTGTTTGTAAGAAAATTTTCCTCAAGTTCTTTCATGTAGGATGTCTTTATGAACATCTTGATGTGGTGGGAAAATTATGATGGGAAGGTTCCTGCTCCTGCAATTTTGAAGCCACGACTGCTTTAGACTAGGAAACAAGTTTTCAATCTTATAGGTCTACTTCTCTCCGAAGATGTAGCCTAAAATTATTTAGAGTAGAGGAGGTACTTTAGATGAAAGTTTGGTTGAGATGAATTCATTTTATGCTACTGTTGTTGATGGTTGAATCATCTTTTAGAAGAGCAATCAAGAGAAGAGCCATAAGGAGCTATTGCTGCTGATGTTGATGGTGAAGCCCTTATTGGGAAGTGTTTAATTTGCAATTTGCATCTGATTGAATTGAGAATTTTTATATTGCATATCAAAAATTTGGTTTTACTAATGTTTTAGCTAATGTTTGGGCAGTTCTCGAACTTTGGGAATCATAAAATTTGGTTTTGACCATTGTGGCAATTGGATTACGGGTTTGGTATCAAAGTTGGGGATATGCTCGGTGGTGGATGCTGAGCTATGGGGTATTTAGGAAGGTTTCGCAAGATCTTACTAGAAACTGATAGCTTGAATGCTTATCAACTTCTCTAGGAGCAGACACGAATGAATAAGGAATGGTAGATTGATGTCTTTGTAATGTTTGTTTGGCTTGTGCTGTGTTTTAGATAACAAAAAATTTGGTTTTGCTATTTTGTAAGTTGTTTGCTTGCTGGGAAAATTCATCTTCATCTTCTTATTGATTTCTTTTTTCTTTTTTTATATAGGTTTAGTTTGACAAGTAGCACTTAATAGAGAGTGAAAAAGTTTGTTCAGCCTGTGTTCCTCATGCTAGCAGCAATCCCGTTGATTGTAATGAGCATGGCATCTCTGAGCTTATTGTTGTCATCATCACGTCTTAACCTCTTTAGAATCTCCACTTGCATGAGATAAGGTAGCCTACTCTCTAGTAACCTCTTCATCAGGCTCCGGTTATTTTGAGATAGTTTTTCATGCCCACTAACCACCAACACATGCTTCTTTATTGTTAATAGTTCTATCCTAAGCTCAGCTCCAAGCTCTTGCCTGCTCTTCGAGACAAGCACTTCATCATAGTGTTTGGCTATTGAAATGTCAGCCTTTGCCAAAAACATTTCTATAAGATTAATAATAGATTGGAAAAAAGGACATTCCTTGTACATTGCGCTTTCAAATCTTCAGTAAAATCCCTTCTCATAAGCACCCTTTAAACCTGCTCCAACCCCAAGCCAAGAAGGAATCACAAACCTGGTTTGGGTCCATGCAAATACCTATGGAATGGCACGAAGATCTCTGATATCAATTGAGCTCTTTCTTCTTGTTGTTCTGGATTGTGGTTTTTTTATATTTTGTTCAAAAAGAAATCAAGGGCATTTTTGTCATTTACTATGATATTTCATTAGAATATGCTGACGTGGCGAGCTACATAACTGAAGGTGGGTCCCATATGTGTTGACTTAACATTTAAGTCACTGCTCGCAGTTTAGAAGTACTGATTTAGAAAAAAATAATGAATTCAAATACTTATTTGCAAAAAAAAAAATCTGATCACCAAATGGCAAAAATTAAAAAATTCACACACTAATTATGTAATTTTATATATATATATATATATATATATATATATATAATTTACCAAATGCATATTTACTACTAGTTAATTGAAGTCAAAATTTACTACCGGGTAGGCAAAATGACTCTTCCCCTGGCAAAACGGTACCAGTTGTGCACTTTTTTAATCTTTTATTACAAAGTCAATGGAAGCTAGCTACCTAGACCCTTAGTTTCAAGGTGAGTTTCTCTTCTAATATTTGGAACCCTCGTAGTTGTACCCTTATCTTGGGTGTGTGTATATATATATATCAAAATTAAATATATTGAAGCTATAATTAGAGAAAAAAAAAAATTTACGACTATGCCAATAAAAAATAGTTGGAAATTGAAAACAAAAATTGATCACTGCTAATTGGGATTAGAAGAAGAAGAAGAATGAATTATTTATTTCCTTCAAAGAAATTGTTGATGATGGTGTCTCCAAATCAAAGCAACTACTACCCACATGGAAGAATAACATCTAATTATATAGATACATTTACTGAAGGCCTGCTTCATTCATATACAACTACCCAGTTCAAGTAATTATTTGCATAGCAAGCCAAACTAATTAATTATTTCAAAGTATAATAAGAAAATATTCTTCCTTAAAGTTTCTAATTTGCATGCAAATTAATTAACTTGCTCCTCTGCTGCTCATATATATGTACATCACAACGTTCTTGATGTTGGATCAAGTTGCTACATATATATATCGTCTCCAGAGCTAAAATCAACAAATTCATGTCCTGGACTCGGGTATTCAAATTTGAATTGTGAACTGAACATGTCACCCGTGACTGAAGCTGAGCCATCGCTTAATGAATTATTATGGTACTGATCATTCAGTAAATAACTTTGCATGAAATTGTCCTCAAAGCTGCAGGAAGGATCATGATCAAAGGCAGCCTTGGAAACCATTGGCAGCTGGCCATCACTTAAACTCGAAAAGCTATCGAGTGAAAGCCATTCTGCGAACATGAGCTTAGGAAAGGAGCTTCGGTAATTAGGTTGTGGAACCGATTGATCAGTATCAGTTGGTGACTTTTCAATGCTGGCAAATGTTTCAAAACTCGGAGTTTGCATTATGGGTTTTTCTGGAGATGGAAATGACTCCCCCATGTTGTTATCTGAGCACGTGTTCTTCGTCTCCGTTTCTTCAGCTTTAAGAGTTCTTTTCTTCAAATGTGAATGCCAGTGGTTCTTTACCTCATTATCTGTTCTTCCAGGCAAATGCTGTGCTATTTGAGACCACCTACTCAATATAAAACAAAATACGAAGAATGCATATTATTAGTTCAGTGGCACTCGAGTTAGAGCTACAAGCTTGATTAATTAAAAGGATCGAGATACATGCAACGGTAGGAGAGATACTTTTATCCTTACAGTTTTTTTGGAGTTCTCATAAATATGGAGTAAAAAAAATATTTTCATAGACTTCAATGATACGATTTAGTTGGCCATAATTAAAAAATATACATAACAAAATATCTATATTGCATCTATGTGATTATAGCTGAGAAAATTTGACTTGCAAAAAATTATTGTTTTCGTTCCTAACCTAAGCCAACCTTAATTCTCCACCTAATACAATTCTTTTTAGGGGGGTTGAGGTGTGTGGGGATACCCTAATTGTAGCCAGAGGATTGACCTTATATATGTATATATAGTTGCATTTGGAGTTAAGGCAAAGGGGGCTGCATTAGTGAACAATTAATAAAGAAAAAAAATGGATTATTATTTTGTACTTACTTGTTGCCTAACAAACAATGGAGGTTAAGGATTGTTTCTTCCTCTTGAATGGAAAACATCCCTCGTTTTAAACCTGGTCTTAAGTAATTTATCCACCTTAACCTGCAGCTCTTCCCATTTCTCTGTAACCCTGCGCACAGCATGCATAATTCTATAACTGATAAAGACTCGAGCAAAAGGAAAAAGAAGAAGAAGTCAAGTATAGCCAGTGGCTATTAATTAATTCTAGTCATTGTCACTTCTTGAAGTTTCTGGAAATGCAGCGCCTACGGACTATAGTCTATTGATGTGTACCCATTCTGCCAAACAATTACAATTCCCACATGATGCTGCAATCTGGTGTAAACATACACCAGAAATGATTATTTAATTCAATATTTTTATATATATTGTTTTGAATAGCTCAAAATGGCTCTTTTCTGAAGAGGCCATAGTTTGAACTTTGAAGATTGCATTTACAGGCTTAGGCATGAAACGTGATAACTTGGAAAACCGTGACATTATACTTCCTTTGACGTTTTCTACAAATTGACAAGTTTTCCTGAAAAAATATTTGTGGAAATGGCACTAAAATAATCTTTCAGCTAAACATGATATCGATACTTTGTTTTATAAAAAATAACATAATTCATTATTATTTAGATTATTCCGACAAAAGTATGACTTTGTCCCATTAAACAAGTGATTAATTAGGAAGATAATTATATATATGTTTCGAGGAAATTCCTGATGTATTCCCAAGAAACATGCATGTCCATAGGAACATATACATAATCAATGCCGCATGCACATATGTGATCATAATTCTTTTGTATGTTTTTGTGAATACATTCTTAAAAATGCCTGATCGATCAGTTAATTGTCTGACTAATGTTTGATAACACTTATTAAGATGAAAGATTACAGCAAGTATTTACTCAGTACGAAGCTCTGTGACTTTCATCGATGAATATAAGATAAAAGGTGTGCGTGCAATGGCTACGAAAAAACGAAAAATGCAACAAGAATGTTAATTCAAGAAAAATGTAAACTGACCGGCGTTAATGGGGACGGAGCTCCAACAGCCATGGCCATGTTTAAGGACATAGTTTCTAAGCCTTTCGTCTTCTTCAGGTGACCATAAGCCCTTTCTGTGCTTCGGCTTTGGCTTGTCCGATGACTTGCAAACCATTTAACCTACACAAATTAATGGAAAATAGAACCCAAAACGAGAAAGAAAGTGTTCCTAACAAAAGACTTGGTTAGAGGAAGAAGAAGCAGTGTTGATGGGTGCAATGAACTGCCGACAATGCCTATGGTATATAAAGCACAAGTATTGCTTGTTTAATTACCATATAAAATATAATTAGAGTATAAGAAACCATATTTAAACTTTATGTACAACTAAGCATATGGGCCTAAAATAATTTAATTAATGTTTTTTTTTATTTTTTTAATGAATTTATATTTTAATTATATATTTATAGGATAAAAATTTGTTGATTATATATTGAATAATATCATGAAGATATAGCTTTGTTTCAGTGATGGAATTTCTTTGTTTGAATAAATTTTCATCCCTCTATTCTAAAAAGATATCAGCTTAAAAATTGAAAAATGAAAATTTTAAAGTTATAATAATTTTGGTATTAAAATTATTGGTTT
Organism: Mallotus repandus; assembly: GCA_949671775.1. Classification (NCBI taxonomy): domain Eukaryota; kingdom Viridiplantae; phylum Streptophyta; class Magnoliopsida; order Malpighiales; family Euphorbiaceae; genus Mallotus; species Mallotus repandus. The sequence continues at coordinate 7,455 of CATIWM010192762.1, forward strand.
ACACTTTTTTTTTTACAAAAAAAGGAGAAATAATGATCAAAATTTTAACCTATTCAAGCCTTAAAGGGGCTATATCATTAAATTACTCAACTTGTAGTTGATTTATATCATCTTAGTTATTAAAAATGCATGACAATACGGTATATTTAAATTTTAATTAAAAAAAATTTAATCATCCAAATTAATTCCAAGCTTTAATTTGAATTTGCATCATAGCAATAAAATTAATATATCACAATAATGCATCAAACTTTTTAAAGATCATACAAGCTAGTGTTTTTTTCCTTTTTTCTTTTTAACATGAATTAAAAATCAAAAATTAAATTTCAAAAATATGAATACAAAATAAATAAATAAACTTAAAAACTAATTGAAGATAACATTTTTATTTACTTACTCTAATATCCCAGGGTTACTGTACTTATTGACTTTTAAAACCTAATTAACAAGGTGTTTACTTTAATAAATAGTTCTGCCATTCCATTGGAGACCACATAGCTACTACTACCAGCATAGTTGTCTATATCCACATTTACTATATTTTTAAAATTTACACATTCACGCCAAAGATTGACCTATAGCCTAATAATATAGTTATGTTTAAGATATTAATAAATCACTGTTCGATCCTTTTTTTCTCAGTTTAAAAAAATTATACAATAAAATTTCTAAGTCATTAAATACTTGAACAAATTTAAGAACAAATTATTTTAAAAACCAAATAACGTCTAAAGTTTTATTTTGGTTATAACAATAGCATGCAACATTTATATTGGCAGTTGTCCAAAAAATAAAAAATAATAATAATAAAATTTATTTTTCTTATTTTCTTAGTATAAATATTTCCTTGAGTAGTTAAAACAAATTAATGTATAGAAATTAAGCGTGGCATCAAAAATAATATTGTATATATATTAATGAAATGAATTGGCAAAACAAATAATTGGTGGCAATCTCAAATTAATAAAATTTGGAATCAGTATGTAGATATTATTTTCATTTAAATGATATTTTAAATTTAAATAATATTATATGTATTTGTATACATAATATATAACACTATATAATATTTTTATTTCAACGGCCTTTCTATTATTTTTTCATTTAAATGACATTTTTATATTTTTAATATATAATATAATATATTTTTTCTTAAAATGATGTTTTGAGTTCAAATTTTAATTAGTTTCTATTGTATGCACAATTCAAATTTAATTAGTTAAAATTTAGTAACTTTAAATAGTTTACTTAAAAAAATAATAATATAATATATGCAACAATTAGTGCACAATTAAGATGAGAGAAGATAAAATTTTAACTAGATAGTTAAAATTTTTTTGGTACATAACAGATAAATTAAGTGATAATTTCTTTTAAGAGCATTTTGAGGTAAAAAATTTGAATTTTATCATTGTCAATTTAAAAGAGTTGTCTCTGTTATACAGTCCATCAATGCGTAAGTACCTTCCTATTAAAAAATTAGTTAAATGACTTTTCACCGCTTAATTGCTATACATTAATTTGTATACATAAATTTTCAAATTTATTATAAATTTTGATTTTTTATCCACGAAGAAGGGAATTAAGAAAGAGTTGAACTTATTTACAAAAGTAATTTATAATTAAGTATCTAATTAGTTACCTTGCAATATAATATAGAAATAACTATAAAGGAATTTCATAGTGCGACAAGAGGCAGAGAAACAAAAAAATCAAAGGCGTGCAATATGCAGTAACGTGCTGAGATGAACAATTTGCAATTATTAATTTTGCTAATCATTTATTATTAATTAAATTGACATTCTTTTTTTATTCAGTGGTTCATATACTCATGATTAAAAAATTTATAGTAAGCTCTTCAATTTTTTCCAATCTTTTTGACAGATCGTATTTGGCGTTTTAAAAATTTTATATATTTTCCTCCATTGATTATCAATAAATTATTAAATTTCTACATGATTTCATATTATATTTATGTCAAACTCGAAATCTCATTTCATTTGTCTATAAAGAATTAAAGGCACCTACCTACTAATTGATAATATTTTTATGTGATTTTCCAATTGGGTGATATTTTTATTTTATTTTATTTTATTTTTTATCTCCTAACAAATGGGTGTAAACTGTTATTCCACGTGCCTGAATAGAAACAATTTGACATAATCAAATGAGATTTGTTGGTTGAATTTCAGAATTTTTTTTTCATTGTACCATTTGCCACCTAAACACCCACAAACCCCCTTTTTTTTTTTTTTTTTTTTTTTTTGAGAATACAAACCCTTTTTTTTTAATGAAATAGATAAGGCCATATCAACCCATCACTAATCACCTTAATTATTACATATACCCATAGTGTGTTGTAAAAAGACAAAAGGAAAGAAGACTGCAATTTTGTTTTGGGATGATTTACAATTGTTTTGTTTACCTACCCATTAAAGTCAATTGCTAAATTAATGTTTTTGTTCAGTTAAATGAATGTAATGTAATGTTGGCATATAGGATAAGATTTGGACAAAACTGAATTGTTATATATATAAATTCGATAGCAGTACCATATATCAAGTTGGGAGATGTTCATTGTTCAATTTAGGGTTACATAAGTGTCCCTTCAAGATGGGTGAGCATTTGGTATATATATTTTTTGTCAATTATTGATTGTTTACTTAGGTTATTATATCATGCAGTTAGAAAAGCGACAGTGAAGGAGTCAAATGATTTCAAAATATTCACTAGCCATTTTATATTCATATGTATGATGCATCATTGAAAATAACATGGAGTGAAAAAAAAAATTATATTCCTATTTTTTGTTTATTCCTTTTTCACTTTCAAGTGGATCAACATGTTGACATTCTTAACAAAATGTTCTGGGGCTGTTTCCTTGCAGTGAATAATTCTCTGAATTCTAATTCAATTTTTTTTAGAAAATATTTTCCATAGAAAAATATTAAAAATTTGAAATATTGTACTCATTTATTAAATTAAAAAAACTATTTTTCAATTAAAAAATTATATTATTTTATTATAATACAATATTTTTATAGTATTTTATTTTCTTGGATTAATATAAAGATTATATAACCTAGTTATCAATAGACTGTACAATAAGATATAATCATTTTCTTTTAAAGTGATAATGACAGGATTAGAATTTTACACATCATGATGCTTTTAGAGAGTTACCAATTGATTACTCTGTCACTAACTTTTATAGTATTTTATATTAGTACAATAAAATGATTCTTGTATTATTATATTATATTTATAAATAATCTTATTTTTAAGATACTTTAGATTATTTTTATCTAATAAATTTATAATAAAAATACCAAATGCCTTGACAGTGTAAATTTATTTGCAGAAATACTGTTACATGGTAATCATCATTGAATCACAGAAACAACAAAAGAATAATAATAATAATTGATATTTAGAGGAAAAAAATTATAAGCAAGAGATGAAAGTATTAGATAAATATAATTAAGGTTAGATATATAGAGAGAGTAAATATTTTTTTTAGCTGTTAAAAAAAATAATATTGAAAGTAACTATAAAATAGGAGAAAATTTTGCAAATTTAGCTAAAATTGGAAAAAAAAAAGAAATTATAACATTAAGGAAAATTAAAATTATATCTAAAAGAATATAATATAACATTATTATTTGAAATTATAATTCGATATGTGATTTAATTATGTAAAAACAACACTGTCTTTGTGTTTTTTCATTATAAAACACATTTTTTCTTTAAAAGAAAAAAAACAGTAGAAAACACTTTAAATAAAATTTTTAAACTCTATTGAAATTTTAGAGAATAAGAAAACTGTTTTTTTTTAAAAAAAATTGAAAAATTATATTATTTAAACAAAAAATTATATTTTCTATTTTCAATTAAGAAAATATGAAAAACACTTATAGTTTTTCACAAGTAAACAGCCCAGCCCCTCAAGGTAGAATATGAATATCGGTATTGTTTGCCTTATTGACCAATGTTTTACGGGCATCACAATTGTATGTGAGATCAAGTCCCCAACCTCCCTCCCAAAATTATAAATGGTGAAAAAAATTAGAATAGAATATGATCTTATCAATTACTTAGTCTGTCATTCATTTCGTAGTACATTAATTCCAAATTATGACTTTGACTTTGAGGACAGCTAGAGGCTAGAGTAGTAGTTTTTCTTTAAAAAAAAATAACTTGATTAAAGATTGATAAATTTTAACTTACTAATCATTTGTACCCGATTATTTTCTCAAATGTTCCATTTTATTTTTTTAAAGAAGATGAGAAACATTAGGTTTATTTTTAATTATCCTAGCAATGATTAGAACAATATCTTTTAATCATAAAACAATTCATGCCCGAAAGTATATTGTTGAAGTTTATTCAATTTGTGTATAAAAAGGATTTAAACCTTATTCTATTATGCATACTTTATTTTTTATGAAATTCTCATTCGCTGAAAACTGTTGACATGCTTCCTTTCAGAGGACAACACTCACTCCACGGGGGCCTTTTGATAAAGACCTTCAATCTTGTTTAATTAATTTCAGTTTGCCTTTAGACTACTAATTAATCAAACTGAAATCAGAACAATTAAATATTCGTAAGCGAAGCCGTCGGTTCAATGGGATAGTGCCAAGTGTTAAAAGATTACTTGACTTGGAGTTGCTTAGTTATCTAAGTGATGGTTATACTATAATTAAAAATGACCTTATAATTTACATCATTTCTATTATCTTTGTTAATTACCAATGAATGACCTTTCCCCCAAAAAAAAAAAAAATTCAAACAAAAAAGTGATAGAGTCATAATCGTAAGCATTGGATATTAATTCTATCAAACATGTTGTATCGTGTGATTTAATGATGCAAATTAATTATGTTAGTCCAATTAATTTTCTCTCATAGTCTACACATCCCTGTCTAATTACACATTTTTGTAAACAATATGGAAGAGAATGCAAAATTGTCAAGCCAGAATAAAGCATTAAATTTTTTTTTTTTTTTTTAAAGTGTGCTACCACAGTTCTGTTTAAGAATTGAAATAATTGATCCCCAAAGTTTAATTTTGGTCAAAAAAAAAAGTTTAATTTTATTTTGACGCCATCTCCAACCATCAACAATAAAATAGTGTTAAATTTATATCAAAATACAGTTTTTTCAGTAATTTTTCTCCAACTCATTACACTATTTTTAACATAAAAAAAAAATATTTTCAGTATATTTTTTTTATACCCATATTATAATATTTAAACATTTCCACATTACACCTATATTTACAAATACATCCACTAATAATATATTTTGTTATTGATCAAATAATGTTAAATTAATAATTTTTTAATTATAATTTTTTGTTATATATATATTAAGAAAAATATTTTAAATAAAATAAATTTTTAGACTAAATTATTAAAAAAAATTATGTCTATACAATGAGAAATTGGACTAAATTGAATATCTTAAAAGTTAATAATATAATTTAAAATTTAAAAAAAAAACACACACACACCAAAATAGGTTCAAGTGAATATGGCAAACTCAAAAATGAGTTTGTCATGTTCATTTACACAAAAATGAGTAAAGAAATAGGTATGGATTAGAGCCAAAAAAAAACACATATTTTCCCTAAAATAGTTATAGGTTGGAGTTGCTCTAAGACTTAAAACATTTTGTCGGCATGAATGAGCAAAATCTGTTATGTTAGAAAAATACTATTTTATAAGGCTAATATTTACAAGTCATCGATTGAAATATTAAAAAAAATAATATGTTATATATTCAATTATTAAGTGTAATATTTTGAATACGGATAATTTTTTTAAAATATTTATAAGTGAGATTGATCAAAATACTAGCATCCATCAAAAGTAAATTGCTATTTAGTCGCTAAATTAAGTCATCATTAGAAATCAATGCTTAGTGTTTAATTTTGTTAGCTATATATATATAATCGACCAAACAATTGTCATGTCACAGTGGTAAACATTTTTTGAACTAATTAAAGTGATTAAATTCCCACCACAAGGGAGAAAATAAGAGATAGATAAGGATTTGAATCCTATTCTCTTCATCCAAACGTCTACATATTTTGTTATTTAAATTATTTATGGGGGACTGGTAAATATATATATATCTAATTATCTAAAAAATTATGAATTTTTATACTTTTAACAATTTTAATATATTCTTTCAAATTTTTAAAAAATAGTATCATATTATTAATTTTTTAACAAAAATACTATTCTGTTGATTTTAGTGTTGACGTGGCACCGGAGCTGTATGACGTAACACCGGATATTTAGAAACCAATAAAATTTTGATGACACATCATGGCCTAAAATCATAAATTTTTACACTTTTAACAAGTTTAACACATTCTTTTAAGTTTTTAAAAAATGGTATCGTACTATTAATTTTTTAACAAAAACACTTTCCGGTTAGTTTTATGGGCTTTTTTAGCTGACATAGCACTGGAGCTGTTTAAAATGGAATTAAATATTTAAAAACCAAACAAATAGAATTAAATTATGCAACAGTACTACATAATAAATCAAACAAATTATAGAAGAAAAATTGAGATTTTTGGAATCAAAACAACAACAATACTAAGCAAAAATAAAAACAATAGAATATACAAAAATAGAGACAACAAAACAATAATTTTTTTTATTGCATGAAAATCAACAATGGAATGTTTTAAAAATTATATAATATCTCAACAATTATTATAATTTGATTTTATCCATTAACTAAGCAATTAAACATTAGGTAAGTTATTACTATGCTCTTGAATCTATAGTTTTTATAGGCAGAATACTAGCAACAACGTGAAATTATTGGAGAATTAATGACAAAAGTATACAATTAATTGCATGACTCAATTCGCGTTCCTGCAATTAGTCTTGATCTGGCCATTTGTGCCTATAAGTGGGCCAAGGTTTCCCGTCTTGACCATTCCTTGGCAAAATCTATATTGAAAGCAGTTGGATTGGAGCTATAAATTTTACTTGAGAATCAATAGAGCCCACAACCAAATCTCAGCCATCCACAAGCCATCAATTGCCGCAGACAAGTGCCTAAGTTGGCAACTTGCAATTGAAGAAAATAATCTTGTTGGACGAGAATCAACTCTGGTACCATATGCCACGTTAGCTAAAAAAGACATTAAAACTAACCGAAAAATATTTTTGTTAAAAAATTAATAGTACGATACCGTTTTTTAAAAATTAAAAAAAAATGTAATAAAATTGTTAAAAGTATAAAAGTTCAGGATTTTTTAGATAATTAGACCATGATGAGTCAACAAATTTTTTTTGGCTTTTAAATATCTAGTGCCACGTCAGACAGATCCAGTGCCATGTCAGCTCTTAAACCAACCGGAAAGTGTTTTTGTTAAAAAACTAATAGTATGATACATTTTTTAAAAACTTGAAAGAATGTACTAAAATTATTAAAAGTGTAAAAGATCAGGATTTTTTAGGTAATTAGGTCTTCTAATTAATTTATTATTATGGATAAATGCATAATAAAAAATGATTTTCAATTTTTTAAATTAGATAAAATTTAATTTTATAAATTGAAAATGATAAAATTTAAATGTTATACGTAGTAATACATAACCATTAAACCCATTATTTAGTAGTTTTAGTTCTCAATGTTACACATTATACTGCTTTTAGAAATAAATAATCACTAAACCACTACATGAGAAAATGTGAGATTGTAAATGATATTTCACTATTAGAATTTATTTTCCATTTTTCCAACAAAATTATTACCTGATTTGAAATTTTAAACTTTAAATATTAAATTTTAAATATAATAATTCCAAATGAAATATAACTACAACTTATTTCAAATTCTTATTAAATAACTTTTTTATATATTTGTCCAAGGCTTGGTGGTGATAGTAAGACACTGCTCTCAAATAATACAAATTTGATGTAAACATAGCATTAGGTTAATTTTTATTGATGTAAACTCATCAATGATACTGCACCCACTAGTCTTATAAGTTATCCAAAATTTCAATCAAATTCTAAATTGTTTCTCTTCTAATTAAAATGAAATAAAACCATTGTACAATGCGCTTGAGTGATTCTTTCTTTTCACTTTTATTGTTCTTATTATTGCACAATCCTCCAAAAAATTATCTCTATTTCAAACGTCACAGATCATCATCAACATATATTGAAAAATCTTTTAAAAAATTACAAAATCTCTATTTCAGAAATTCAATTGCTCAATATAAAAAAATTGCAAAGAGGATTTTATATTTAAAAATAATAATAAAACATTCATAATGTAATTGGGCATTGACTGAGCAACAGACTTCAATAATATTTCTTGGGATAATGAATCCAAAAGTCCTATAAGTTGTCAAAAATTGCAATAATTTTTTTTTTAATTTAGTCATAGAAGCATTTAAAGTGTTTCACGTTAATCCACTTCCATTATCTCAAACTGAATGGATTGACATGACAATTAGACCCCACCCAATGAACTTACGTGTGTAGCCGATTCATCGATGATACTAAACACATAAGTCCTATAAGTTATCCAAAATTTCAATCAAGTCCTAAATCGTTTCTCTCCTAATTAACATGAAACAAAACCATTGTACAATGTGCTTGAGTGATTCTTTCTCTTCACTTTTATTGTTCTTATTATTACACAATCTTCCAAAAAATCATCTCTATTTCAAACGTCACGGATCATCATCAACATATATTGAAAAATCTTCTAAAAAATTACAGAATCTCTATTTCAGAAATTCAATTGCTCGATATGAAAAAACTGCAGAGATGATTTTATATTTAAAAAAAATAATAAGACATTCATAATGTGATTGGGCATTGACTGAGCACCAGACTTTAACAATATTTCTTGGGATAATGAATCCAAAAGTCCTATAAGTTGTCAAAAATCGCAATCAAGTTCTAATTTTTTTTTTAATTTAGTCATAGAAGCATTTGAAGTATTTCACATTAGTCCACTTTCGTTATCTCAAACTGAATGAATTGACGTGACAATTAGACCCCACCCAATGAATTGACGTGTGTAGCCGACTCATCAATGATACTGAACCCACAAGTTCTATAAGTTATCCAAAATTTCAATTAAGTCCTAAATTGTTTCTTTCCTAATTAACATGAAACAAAACCATTATACAATGTGCTTGAGTGATTCTTTCTTTTCACTTTTATTGTTCTTATTATTGCACAATCTTTCAAAAAATTATCTCTATTTCAAACGTCACGGATCATCATCAACATATATTGAATAATCTTCTAAAAAATTATAAAATCTCTATTTCAGAAATTCAATTGCACAATATAAAAAAACTGCAAAAAGAATTTTATATTTAAAAAATAATAAGACATTCATAATGTAATTGGGCATTGACCGAGCAACAGACTTCAACAATGTTTCTTTACCCACACGTGAAAGATTATTATTATTCCAATGATTCAATTTCCGCCAGACCCTGTCTTTAACATAGGCAAACACAATACGCTTATTCCTGCCAACTAAAGAGGGGAGACCCAAATAGTGAACCTGGTTAAAAGTTTCGGAAATGTGCAAAGAAAGAAATAATTACTAATTTTCTTATTGCAAAATTCAATATTCATTTATAATTTTACATTAATCACTAAATAAATTTTTGGTAAGGAAATGAGGGTAAGTAGATGCACATATATCATTGTCAACCTGCAATGTCCAATTAAATTGAATACCGCACCTGATTCATGTTGCTCCTTCAAAAAGAACAATTAATACATATAGACAGTAATGGATGTATCATTTAATTTCTTGCATGCATGCTATGCCAGCAATGACTTTTGGCCCCTTTTGAGCATGTAAAATTTGGTGGTCCATCAAATTGTAGAACAAAAGATGATTTAGAGGTCTCTGTTTTTCCAACTGGCACACGCAATAGAACTATCATTTGTGCAAGCGTACTACCCAGGCTTCAATAATGCCCTCTTACACCCCGGGAAAAAATAAAAAAACAGTTACCTGAGTTATATAGATCCAAATCGAATGTTAAATAACGTGAGAAAAAAAAACATTAATCAATTGATCCCGCTGTAAAAATAATCAAAACATAATTATACATTCAATTAAGTTAAATTCATCGACGAGGAAATAGACTTTTGATGCAGATGATTTAAAAGAAAAATTAATATGAAATGAAAGCTTTATTTGTCATGAAAGTTAAATAAAATTAAAAATAAATAAAGGAGAATTATCTGCTTTGAAGATAATAAATTATTCTCAAGAAGAAAAGTTTCAAATTTGAACACAAAAACAGCGATGTGCCAAACTTTGAGTTGAATTCTTATTAAAAAAATTTATAATAAAAAACAGCATGAACATGCGTGCTATGGTCATGTTGCTATTGGCAACGTTAATCTCAAGTTTTTAGTTTTAGAAAAGAAAATAAATAAAAACAATAATACCGAAATGCAAGTAAACATGCAAATTTACTTGGTACTAGAAAGTCGTCTCTGTGTCAAATTTTGCTGACATAAAATTACATCGCCAAACACCCAATAAAATGTCACAGCGCCTTGACTGCGGTGATTAGAGATTTTCATGCCCCTTTATGAGTGAGGTTTGAACCCCACTCCCACTCTTTCCCTTCAAAATTGTTATTAAAACAAACATCTAATAAAATATATAATTAAATCTTCAAAATTTAAAATAATTTAATAGCAAAAAAATTTGCTTTAAATTTTAGAAGATTCTAAATTGAATATATACAATATGAAAAAAATATAAAATTGAATTTATTCCATAACATCTCTTGGAGTAGCATATGAAAAAGAAAAAATGATTTTTTTCTTTTGAGAAAGGAAAATTACCGTGGTTGATAAAATTTGAGTTTCACGTTTTACTGTTTGGACTTTAGGC
>CATIWM010192832.1:0-28135 GCA_949671775.1 Mallotus repandus
ACGAATTCCACAACAATTGATATCAGAGCTCTTGATTTATTTTAGTATGCTTTGTGGTTGCAGCTTAGGCTGATCTTCCACATCAGAAAAAATTTTCTTGGGCTAATTGGCATTTCGCATTGACAGCTATTAAATAAAAATTGTAGTAGAAAAGGCAAACAACACAAAAGAATCCACATCGATGTCAATAACTTCTTCATCTTCAATTTTAGGAAGAACTGTTGTGACAAATACTAGATTTGCAATGGAGATCTTTGATGGCACCGACCATTTCAGCATATGGCAAAGTGAGGTTCTAAATGCTCTTTTTTAGTAAGGTCTAGACATTGCCATTGAAGAAAAGAAACCAAATGATGTTGAGGAGAAAGAATGGAAGATGATCAATAGATTGGCAAGTGGTATCATTCAATCGTGTCTTTTTAGAGAGCATAAATATACATTTTCTAAAGAAACTTATACAAGTAAATTGTGGAAGGCACTAGAAGAGAATTTTTGAAGAAAAGCGGTCAGAACAAGCTCTACATGAAAAAGAGATTATCCTGCTTCAACTATGTTTCAGGTACCACTATGAATGATCACATTACTAGCTTTAATCAGCTGGTGACTTATCTGATGAATATGGTAATTTTTAAAAAAGAAGATCTAGCTCTGATATTGATGGGATCACTTCTTGATGATTTTGAGTATCTTGAAACTACTCTACTTCATGGGAAGGTTGATGTGTCTCTCAGTGAAGTAACTGCTACCTTGTATAGTTACGAATTGAAAAAGAAAGAAAACACAAGTGTAAAAGTAGAAGCTCTAGTTGTTAGAGGTCATTCATAGAGTCATAATAAAGAAAGGAGAGGGAGATTAAAGTCAAAGTCTAGACCGAGCAAAGATCAATGTGCCTTTTATCGAGAAAAAGGGCACTGGAAGAAAGATTGTCCCAAGCTAAAGAATAAAGGCAAACCTAAAGTTGGAAAGGTTGTCTCAAATGTAGCTGAGTATGAAGATGCAGATTCAGATCTCTCAATTGCTACTACACCATCAACCAGTTGTTCTAGTTCATGGTTACTAGATTCAGCTTGTAGCCACCATATGACCCCTAATAGAGAATGGTTCTTTGATTTTAAAGAACTAAAAGGTAGAGTTGTCTACACAATAAATAATTTCCCTCTTGACACACATGGGATTAGTTTAATTCACTTGAGGAATCAAGATGGATCAATCAGAATCTTAATAGGTGTTCATTATGTGTCAGATTTGATGAGGAATCTCGTCTCTATGGGAACCTTAGAGTCAAAAGGTTTCGAAGTAAGAGCAAAAGCTGGGATAATGAGGATCATCTCTGGTGCACTTATGATAATGAAGGAAATTCGAAAAGAAAATGATGTGTATTACTTTCTAGGTAGTACAATTGTTAGGATAGCAGCAGTAACAACTTTTACTGATGATTAGGAGTCAGAAACAACTAGGTTATAGCATATGCACTTGGGGAATACTGGTGAAAAATCCTTGAAATTGCTGATAGATCAAGGATTATTAAAAGGAGCACGGGCTTGCAAATTAGATTTTTATGAGCATTGCATTAAAGGGAAGAAAACAAGGGTAAAATTTGGAACAGTAATCCATGATACTGAAGGTATTTTGGATTATGTTCATTCAGATGTGTGGGAGCCTTCTAAGACAGCTTCGTTAGGAGGAAAACACTATTATGTCACCTTTGTTGATGATTTTTTCTAGAGAGTTTGGATATATACAATGAAGACGAAGGATGAGGTGCTAGGAATTTTCCTTAGATAGAAAAAGATATTGGAGACTTAAATAAGCAGAAAAGTCAAACGTCTCCGTATAGACAATGGTGGAATTTTAAAAAATGATCCATTTTGAAAGTCTGTGAAGATGAAGGTATTGTCAGACACTTCACCGTCAGAAATACACCATAATAAAATGGGGTGGCAAACCGTATGAACTGGACATTGCTGGAGAAGGTTCAGTGTATATTATATAATGTTGGGTTGGGTAGAGAATTTTGGGCTGAGGCTGTGATTTATGCTTGTCACCTTATCAACCGCTTACCATTGACTGCTATTGGTAGTAAAACGCCATTAGAGAAATGGTTTGAAAATCCTGCTATAGATTATGATTCCTTACATGTGTTTGGTTCCATTGTATATTAAGGAGTCAAAACTATATCCAAGAGCAAAGAAGGTAATTTTTATGGGGATCACTTCTGATATGAAAGGTTATCGTCTTTGGTGTCCAGAAATAAAGAAATTAATCTTTAGCAAGGATGTTATCTTTGATGAATCTACCATATTGAGAATGGTGACTTCAGAAAAAATAAAGCAGACTGATGATACTCCCAAACATGTGGAGTTTAATGGTATTAGAATTATCCCAAAGAAACTGATGATGACTCTCTTATGGTAGAAGAAGAGTCAGATGAAGAAGAAGAGTTTCAGGCTCAAAAACCTCCACAGTAACAAGAATCAATTGCACTAAAGAAGGGAAAGAGGACCATTAGACAACCTGTTTGTTATGCTGATATGGTCGCTTCTGCATCACCAATTGCAATCAATGATGTTCCTACCACTTATAATGAAGCAGTTCAAAGTTTAGAATAGAAAAAGTGGAGGATCCCCATAAATGAAGAAATGCAGTCCCTTCAAAAGAATCAGACATGGAAACTAGCTAGTCTTCCAAAGGGAGAGAAAGTAATTGGATGCAAATGGGTATATGTAAAGAAAGATAGATTTCCTGACAAGGATAATATTCGTTACAAAGCAAGATAAAGGCTACGCTCAGACGGAGGAAGTTGATTATAATGAAGTATTTTCTCTAATTGTAAAGCATTCCTTTATCAAAATTTTGTTAGCTTTGGTAGCACAGTTGGATTTGGAACTAGTTCAAATGGATGTAAAAATTGCATTTTTACATAAAGACTTGGATGAGAAAATCTACATGACTCAGCTAGATGGATTCAAAGTTGCTGGAAAAATGGTATGCAAATTAAAAAAATCGTTGTATGGATTGAAGTAATCTTCGAGGCAGTGGTACAAGCGATTTGATAAGTTTATGACAGGGCAAAAGTACACGAGAAACAAATATGATCATTGTGTATATTTGCGCAAGCTACAAGACATATCCTATATATATCTTCTTCTTTATATTGATGATATGCTGATAACTTCCAGGAGTCAGACAGAAATTGAGAAATTGAAGACTCAATTAAACAGGGAGTTTGAAATGAAGGATATCGGTGAAGCAAAGAAGGTTCTCGGCATAGAGATATCCATAGATAGGAAATTAGAGAGGCTTTGTTTTATCTCAAAAAGAATATATGAGGAATGTACTAAAACGTTTTTGCATAAATGAGAGGTCAAAACCAGTTAGTACACCACTTGCTCCTCATTTCAAGTTTAGTGCATCCATGTCACCAGAGAATGATGCAAAACGGGAATACATGTCAAAAGTACCATATGCAAGTGCTGTTGGTAGCTTGATGTATGCAATGGTGTGCACGAGGCCCAATATTTCATAGGCAACTGGGGTTGTGAGAAGGTATATGCATGATCCTAGAAATGAGTATTGGCAAGTTGTGAAATGGATTCTACGGTATATTCTGAACACCGTAGATATTCAATATCTACGGTGTTCAGAATATACCGTATTGTGATTCTGACTATGCAGGTGCTTTGGATAAGCGTCAGTCAACTACTGGTTATGTGTTTACTTTTGAAAAGGCACCAGTCAGTTGGAAGTCCACTTTATAGTCAATAGTTGCTTTGTCTACTATAAAAGCAGAGTATATGGCAATTACAGAGGCTATAAAGGAGGTAATTTGGCTTCAATGGGTTACTTGGTGAACTGGGAATGGAGCAAAAGCACATCAAAGTGCATTGTGACAGTCAGAGTGCTATTCATTTAGCAAAGAACAAGGTTTATCATGCAAGGACGAAGCACATTGATGTTCGATATCACTTTGTACAGGGGATTCTAGAAGAAGGTGAAGTCATAATCCAGAAGATTCAGAACACTGAGAATCCTGATGATATGATGACAAAAGTAGTAACTGCAGTCAAGTTTAAACATCGTTTAGACTTGGTCGATATTGTTAAAAATTGAAGGATGAATTTGCAGACACTACTGAAGATTAAATTTGTGAGAGAATTGTATGGAATTTTTGCCAAGGTGGAGATTTATTGGTTTTGGCAAAAATTGTCAATCCCACATTGAAAATTAGTAACATGGGGAGGAGTCCTTTAGGCTATAAAATAACTCCTCCTCCCCCTTTGTTAAACCATCCATTCCAATTTCAAAATTGCCCTCCTCTCTATATTTAGGCAATTAATTCTCTCTCTTTTGTAATATTTCCTCAATTAGTGAAATATTATTTTGATAGTGTCCAATGATGTAGGCATAATTGGTCGAACCTCGTTAAATTTTGGTGTTCTCTTTTATGTTTATTTGATAGCTATTGTCAGGTATAATTGTCGTGAATTATTGTGCTATTAAATTACTTGTCTTGGTAAAATTTTGTCTAATGAGTGTGGTTTTTAAGTAGGACCATTGTGACCCAACCACTTTTTCCTGGAAATCTACCTTGGGGTGATTTTTTAATACAATCATTTTCACTCTAACAATAGTTCTCAAGGTAAATTTGTTAATATTAATAGAAATTAACACGAATTCCACAACATATGTAACTACTTATGATGAATTATATTCAACGATTATATATATTCTTTTTTCATTCATTTTAAATTTTTTAATTTTAAAAATTAACTTAAATAAATTAATAAACTATTATCCTTTATTAATGAAAAGTAATCAAATAAAATTATTGTAATAATTTTTTAAATTTATGCTATTATAAACTATTTGATTAATTTATATTTTATTAAAATTATTTAATTAATTATTTATAAAATATATATTATCTATAGTCTACACATTATGTTAATTAGCGCCAACCTTATCTTTTTAATTTTTAAAGAAAATTAACTTGACACCTATATATATATATAGCAAATTTAAATTGATGAAATGAGATGCTATATATGTTACCAGTAATTTGTAAAAAAGAGCTTCCCACAAAATATAATATTAGTTAATAATTAGAATCAACTGGCAGAAAATTGTTAAGGTCTAAGCCACATTTCGAATTCGAATATTGTATATATAATTATATTAAATTAGTTATTGAAAAATCTTTATTATCCTTATAGTTTTGTTCAAATTAAATTCAGAATACATTAGATATTAAACAGTGATGATTTAAACCAAAAAAATTAGTATATATAAAATTAATTATTATAATATAATCAAATGGGCATTTTTTAAGAAAAAAAATTCTAACAATTTTATATTGCTATAAACTAGATAATGTAGACTCTAGAAAACGAAGAACTTTCAAAACTCACATGCTTAAGGAATCCTAACAAATGTGGACTCTGTGATGCCTAATTTACTAAGCTTAGAGCAGGCAAAGATGCTACAATAGCAAGTCCACAGCCACAAGCCGTAACCATATCTTACAAAAGTCTTTGCCTCTAAAAAAATAATTAAATAAAAAAGAGTCATAAAGATTACGTTACGTCTATAGCTACGCTTCTGTGTCAATGATATTCCAAGAATTTTCCATAATTTAGACAATGATAGATCTATTTCTTTGGCCGTGATCATCAACAAGTCTTCAGTAGACCTTCATACTCTGTATTCATGCCAAGCACTTCTCTTTGCTTATCTACAGGGTGGACAGAGACTTTTCTTGTCTCCTTGCTTGGTTTTTATTATTGATCGATGATAACCTCTCCCTCTTCTAAAAATTTTTTTCCCCTTTATTTTATAAAATATTTCTGAGAAAAAGTTGAGATACATTTATTATTTTTCATTTTAGTTTAAATTATTTTCTTAATTAACGATTAAAATGATAAAATATTTGTCTCTTTATATATATATATATGGTTAATCATGTATTTTTATAATTTTTGACTTATGATTTTACATATTATTTTAAAATTTATTTTTTTTAACAACCGGAAGATTAAGAGGGGAGTGAGAGATCGAACCTATGACCTCAAGTTAAAATCTGTTACTTGTATCATATTATACTTTAATATTTTATTAACTAATATTATTAGCTTTACTGGCATAACAATAATATAATACAAAAATTCCAACAATGAAATCATTAAAAAATATATTACTAAAAATTTATATTATTAATATTACATTATATAAAATTAATGAAAATTAACAATTATATATAGTTAATAGGACACCAATATGCAATATCATAAATATTATAAATTTAAAATCAGTTAGAAAGAATTACATAATCACCAGGTAATTTTTTTTAATATTTTCCTCTAATTTTTATTTAACAAAAACAAAGATACCCTCCTATCGCTATTCTACAATATGAATAATCACATCAAGGGACACGTCTTGGCAATATTGTCCTCTTTTCTATTAAGATGATACAATTTTTCAAAAAGAAAAAATGAAAGAATACTACATGCAACAAGCAAACGATTCCCATTGTTTATTCTGATAAGATAATAGTATTAATTACATGATTGCATGAATCCCCTAAGTCAAAGTTCATGTTTGTTTTTATCCAATCTGGACACATCTCATTCATTAATTTAAGTAGAATTCATGCCCATAGGTTTTTCATAAAAGGACATCTTTAGAATTTGTCAAGTTTGAACAAATGTAATTAATCTGTTTGTGTGTTATGTGTTTAGCCTTTTCTCTCCAATATTCGTTTCAATGTACAGCTATAAAACATATAATAATTTTATCAAAAACTGTTCACATTAGTTGATAAGTGGCCGTTTTTTAAATTGAATGTGATATATATAGTCGTAATAAATTAATTATTAATTTTTTTTACATTATATTTATGTTTAAATTGAATCAAATTAATAAGAGTATAACGGGCTCTCAATACCGATGGTTATATATATATAATAAGTTTATTTCAATAAAAAAATACTGTGTTAGTAAAAAAAATTAAAAATTCTTATTTATAAATATACAACATTATAAATACAAATTTTACTATGAAAAGTAAATTAAATTTTTAATATTATAACAAATTAAATTCAAACTTATAAGATTTTAACCTCCAATTAGATCAATTAATCTAGCATCATGAGCCAGCTTTAGGTAAAAGTTCAGCCCAGGGAAAATTCTACTTTTAGTCTTTCATAATTGGTGTAACCTTAAAGCAAAGCAGCTCCAGGTGTAACATATATAGTATGTGGTGCCATTTAAATGCTCACTATAGTTAACAGAAAATGCAATGATTTCCATTCTCACTATATCATATGTCCCACTTAGGTGCACCCGTTATACATATGCATGTTCACCTTTTCTTTTATGCTAAGATTATTATGTAAATTTGTTGTTCGAAATTAAAAAAAAAATTATTATGTAAATCAAGAAGGTAATCCAAATATATTTAAATGCATTACAAAGATTATTCTATTGACCATGTAAATTTGATATGATATTTTTGTTTTCATCACATTACAATCAAGAAAGAATATAATACTCGAATTTAAATTCCTCTTATGTACTTCGAGAGGTTTAGCCACTAAATTAAATAACGATCATACAGTATTTCATCAATTCTGAGAAGGCAAAGTAAAACATGCCAATTATTACATATGAACCTGGAAATCACAGATGAAGTACTATTTCTAGTCTCATATCGAAGGCTACAGGAAGCAGCCTTAACGTGCATGCCACGATCTAGTCATGTCTATATGCATCTATCTATCTAATTTCTACCCTTTTTTTCTAGTCGTTACTCTTTACTTTGGACCACGTTTTTTGAGATTGAATTTTTCTTTTTTGGTGTGTAAACATACAGTTCTAAAACTTTAATGCAATTGACAGCGCCTCTTCGTCTCAAAACATTTGGACACAGAAGTAAAACAGAGGCGGCCCTTTCATCATTGTCTCTTTCAATCCTAATTTTTGCATCTTTTAAAATAATAATGCACCTTTCTTGGCTGTCATCAAAAAGATTCTAAGCCAACTCATCTTATATATATATATATGGCCAGCCACCACCCCTTGTCTGTGTGTGTATATACAGATACAGCTTTTTACTCTTCTCTCTATTAGCTAGCTTAATTAATTAAGCTATCAGATTATAATTAGTTGTTTTTGTTGATGATGGGTCTTGGTCGATTCGATCTGATACTTGTGCTCTCAGTTTCTTTAAGTTTGTTCCTTTTCCCTGATACCATCTCAGCTCAGCTGAGACAGAACTATTATGCCAGTACTTGCCCAAATGTGGAAGCTATAGTTAGAAATGCAGTTCAGAAAAAATTTCAGCAGACTTTTGTCACTGTTCCTGCAACTATCCGTCTCTTCTTCCATGATTGCTTTGTTCAGGTAGATATAATCTTTTAACCCTTTTCTTCTTTTGAACATTTAGCTTACACCCATTAATATGATCAATTAATCCATTTTAGCTTTGAAGTATTGCGATAATCATAGCAAATTTTGTGTTAATTATGTATGAAAATGGTATAATGTAGGGATGTGATGCATCAGTCGTTGTAGCATCTACTTCAAACAATAAAGCAGAAAAAGACCATCCTGACAATTTATCATTGGCTGGTGATGGATTTGATACTGTGATTAAAGCTAAAGCTGCTGTGGATGCCATCCCTAGCTGCAGAAACAAAGTCTCATGTGCTGATATTTTAGCCATGGCAACAAGAGATGTCATTGCCCTGGTCAGTCTTCTTAACTAACACTGGGTCTTCTTCAATATAATGAATGATGCAAAGAGGTCAAGAGTATTAGTTGTCTATGTACTAATTATTGTCTTTTTCATTTGACATGAATGATAATAATGCAGTCTGGTGGACCGTCATATACTGTTGAATTAGGAAGATTGGATGGTTTAAGCTCAACTGCTGCTAGTGTTAATGGCAAACTGCCTCAACCAACTTTTAATTTGAATCAGCTTAATTCCTTGTTTGCTGCTCATGGTCTCTCTCAAACTGACATGATTGCTCTTTCAGGTATGTTATTACCAATTTTTCTTTTTAAATAGCATTTTTCCCTTTAAATTATGAAGTTTAAAAGCTTACCATAAAAATCAATATTACATAATTAAATATAATAAAAAATAAAATTTTAATCAACTCCATATCGTACAAGTTATTATAAATATAAGTATAATGATATAACTCCCTTAAGATATAAATATATTTAATTATATAAAAATTCAACTAAATTTATTGATAAATATGGTAAAATTTTTTAAGGTATTAAAAAAATTTGACTTTAATTTGTGACATAGTAAAGGTTTTTTTTTTAAAAAAAAATCATTTGAATTTGGTTCAGATTAATTCTTTTAAGCGGGAGTTTAATAAAAGAAATTAAAAACATATAAAATTAATAAAATAAAATGTAAAAATGTGAAGCCTAAAAATGATTTTAGCATATGATTTTTGTCGTGGTGCTAAACGACATGATAGTACATGCATATGCAGTGTTATGGTCAAAGATGAACCATGTGATCTTTTGGTTAAAACTTGTTCAATCTTTTGCAGCGGCACACACCGTTGGATTCTCTCACTGCGGCAAGTTCGCCAACAGAATATACAATTTCAGCCCTCAAAACGCAGTGGACCCTACAATCAACAAGGCCTACGCAACTCAGCTGCAGCAAATGTGCCCACGAAATGTGGACCCTAGGATTGCTATTAACATGGACCCTATAACACCCAATAAATTTGACAACTCCTACTTCAAGAATCTCCAGCAAGGAAGGGGCCTCTTCACGTCGGACCAAGTCCTCTTCACCGACCCAAGGTCCCAGTCCACTGTAAATACATGGGCCAAGAACTCCCCGGCCTTCGAAAAAGCCTTCGTCGCTGCAATCACAAAGCTGGGCCGGGTCGGAGTCAAGACGGGTAGAAACGGGAATATTCGTCGAGATTGCAGCATATTAAATTAAAATTGAATTTGTGGAAAAAAAATAATTTGCAATTTCAGATTTTGTTCACTCCCGCAGGCAATGATAAAGGGAATTGTAATTTGTAAAATTAGGGGTTGTTAATTTAATAATATCCTAAGGAAGGATAGGATGAAAATAATTTTAGCCAAAAAAAAAAATTTATGGAATAAATGATGTGATTATGTTTGGATTTCAGTGGAGAAGGTTATAATTGACTTTCAATTTTGTGTAGCCTTTTGTGCTAATGAGCATTTAGTCAAGTGGTCGCACACTCCATATAGCATATGTTGTGATTTTCTGCATACACTTCTATATAATTTCTAATAATTGATGATCAAAATTAAATAAAAATCAATTTAACAAAAATTGGCTCTATATGGCATAATCATTATAGATATTGAATAAAATTTGCCTTTTTACTTTTCATAAGTAGGCTGGTAATTTTTTTAATTGTTCAATGGCCTCCTTATGTAGTTCTTTTAAATTTCAAATCATATCTAAAATTTTTTGAATTCGAGTCCTCATCCACTAATAACTCTCCTCATCCTCTAATCATCGGAGAAAAAAGAAAAGAGAGTTATTGAAAAAAGCACATGGTACAATACAAAAGAACAAGGGATATTCCCATTTGCAGCCATATATTAGCAAGTAAGAGAGGCAACTGTCTCTTAATAAGCATGTGATAATGTGTGTGTTAATCATATCAATTAGCAATCTGCATCACAAGTGCTGTTGGCAAGTCTATCCTTAAATGTTCGTGGTAATATGTCACTTTAGGATATGATTTAAAATTAATCGCTACAAAACAAGAAACAGCTGGAATGATTAATAAAAATTGATCAATTATTAACACATTGTGTTAAATTTATGTGAATATGATATCTAATTGATATACTTGAATATTATTCGAGTCGATTTCGTGAAGGTTCTTTCTTTCTTTATGCAAGAAACCCGTCAAAAAATTTCATGTCAAGCAAGGCATTATCAAATAAATTATATTTTATGTAAAATTTTCAGAGAGACAGACATTGACATAGAAATATACGCACGTCAGGTCATAATCTTCAAAAATGTTACCTTTGAGCCTGGGGGCATCCAAGAAATGTGAACCTAAAAGCCAGTTGTTGCTGCACTTCACTTTCTTACTTACAGCATGCATCATTACTCAATGTCTTTACAGACAAAGTTTGTTAGGCAATGAAGATAACTTGGAATCTCCGGGACAGGAGCTTGACTAAGCCTTCTAAGGTATCATGTTCGTTTACCTGCTCCAAAGTGATATATGTTGATGGTTCTATGCATTATTTTGTTCTTGAAATTTCCTTGGTGATGTTTTGCAGACAAATAATGCGGCTACCAAACTTGCTGCTTGCTCATGACTGCGTTGACTTGCACACTCTCCCATCAGAAGAGATCACCATAAACCAGGAAAGCGAGGAAGTGGGGAGGCACATAACAAATAAGTTCTTGCATCCACAGCTCATGGTGAATCAAATTTGAGAAGGGAACCATGAGAAGAGGATTGATAGTCCTAGCACCGCTTATTTATTTATTTTATCCACAGGATACTTGGAAAATCATTCATCATCCTACTTTGGAACATGATATTCAAAACTTCGAGACGTAATCAACAACTTGAAGTTGTCCATCACAGAATATTTCTAGACCAGGAAAATTGATGTCACCTAAAACACTTTCAATCGTTAATTTGTGACCATAGTGCGAAGACACTTGTATGTTTGTTGGTTACATGATGACTTAAAGACAGCAATCTCAATCATTAATTTGTAATCATAGGGCGAAAAGGCTTACATGTAACCAAGATATTACATGACTTATCTGCTTTCTTTGTGCATGAACGGAATCGGATGACCACCTTGGTGATTTTTCTGAGATTTATCTTGAGAGTTTGATAGCAGCCTCTAAGGTTGTAGCAGCTACGTCTTCATGCTTCCTTCATTACTTTCAATGATACAAAAACAGCTTTTACCAAATTCAGTGATGTGGTCCAGGAGCAAGCTTTGGAGTTCTTGGAAAAATTGGACAAAGTTCGGTAGTGGCAGTTTCGTAAATAAAGTAAAATTTTGAGTGTCGGATTTTAGTGATTTCGTGGCTAATTTGGGTGGAAATGGGCCATTCAGTAAGGCATTATAAACCGAATATTGCCCTCTTTTAGCTAATGTCTTTCTTGTTTAAGAGCATTTTGATGTCCTCCACTTGCCTGTCATGAGCTATAGAATTCCTTTGTCGTTAGTTGCATGAGAAAACTTCTTTACTCCACATCAGCATCTGATTGAGGAGTTTCTGATGAAATTTCTGACGAATCTAAATTGAAATATGGGTTATTTGCATAAAAAAAAATCCTGAACTTTAGTGTTTGTTACAATTTAATCACATCTTTTTAATTTGGACAAATTAAAACACTAATTTACAAACTTTTGCAATTCGAATCATTCGATGATAAATATGGAAACAACATGCTTGCATGTCAGCCGGAGATTGTATAACTTATCCACATTAACTAGCTCTAAAATCCACCTCGTTTTAACAAAGAATGGAATTATATATCTTCAATCTTCAATGGAGAACACCTCCTCCATTGAAGTTATATATCTAAAATCCACCTCAAAATTACTTGATAAGCTTATTTACTAGTTCTCTGATGCTGTTCTGTGACACCAGTTTGATTTAGGACCCGATATCAAGTAACCTGGGTTTTGCTATCTACGTTGGTATTTGTTTCGCCGAAGTTGGAATGGAACTTGTCTCTGGTTAAGACCTAACGGAAAAACCCAAATACGGTTCCAGTATGCGTCCAAACTATGCCTCATCTATACCCAGCATGGTAGTTTAACAATTTCCGATGAGATTGCAATTGATCTTAAGGAGCATGTTACCAATCCTACTACTACTAGGAATTTGGACATGAAGGCTTTCATTTTAACCTTTGTAGATGTTTTGTTGAGCCACAAGTAACTTCAGTTGTTATCAGATTAGTTTGCTTTGTATCAGTAGTTAAATGTAACCCAAATACCTTTATTGTACTCTTTATATACTGTATACAAAAATAAACTTTTACATGATATCAGAGCTTTGATGACGTCAAATACCGATACCCAAATTGTTCCCGCAGTCTCTTCCTCCCTACCTTCTTCTAGCTCTGCTCAATTAAATTTCTCCATTAAACTCAATGTACGAAACTATCTGGCATGAAAAATGCAGCTACTTCCTCTTCTCAATTCCCAGGATTTAACTGGCTTCATTGATGGTTCTCTCCTCGTTCCACCACCAACAATTCAAAGCATCCTAATCCTACCTCTTAAACTTGGTTTAAAAAAACCAACTCCTTCTCTCATGGATACTGTCATCTTTATTTAAAGAAAATTTTTCCTAGGTCACCAATGTCTCTTCTGCTTTCTCTGCTTGGCAAATACTTGCCCATTCCTTTGGCATTGTGTCTCAAAATCGCCAACTACAACTTAACATTGAGCTCCAAGAACTGAAACAACATGATCTTACTGTTACACAATATTTTCTTAAAGCAAAGTCCCTGACCGATGAATTAGCAGCTGTCGGTCAATCTCTTTCAGTAGTAGAATTTAATGTTGTCATTTTTCGAAACCTGAGGCCTAAATTTCAAGCTGTTGTCACTGCACTTAACTTCCGCCCCAAACTTGTCACCTTTAATGAGTTGCATAGTCAACTCGTCGCCTATGAAATTCTCCTAAAAGGCCGCTAGGACCCGCTCCTTGCCCATGTTGCATATCATCCCTCTAATTCTCATGCACCACCACTTCTACCCACTCCACCATCAGCTCCAACTCAGTTTCGTAACAGTGCTCCACGCCCATGGCAATAATGCCAATATGGTTGAGGCGCTGCCATTTCTTACCAAATTTGTGGCCTTTTCAATCACCAAGCCAACATCTATTGTCGGCGTTACCAGTCTTTTAACAATCCGGTACGATCCTCTCCACAATTTTCCTACCATTAAGCCAATCGTACTTAATGTCCACCAACTGCTTCTTCGCCCACTTTGCATCCTTGGGTAGCTGACACTGGTGCTACCTCTCACATAACGCCTAACCTTGGCACTCTACACATGCCTCAGCCATTTGATGGCTCAGAATAACTCTATGTTGGTAATGGTCAAACTCTCCCAATTCAACATACTGGTATTTCTTCTATTTCCACAACTAATCATTCTTTTTCACACAAAACTTTTGGTTTCTAAAAATTTCACTGCTAATAATCATTGTTTCTTTGAATTTTGGCCCTCCTTTTTTTTTATAAAGTATCAGGCTATGACGTACGAAATTCGCAAGCGTACATAATCGTTTCAAGTAGTAAAATAAGATATTGTCCCACAAAAATTACAAATTGAGTATTGAAATACTAAAAGTGTTTGTTTGTTTAAACATCGAATTTTGGTTTGAAAATCAAGTAAAAATAAACAAAAGAAATTTAATTAAAATTTTCTTATTCAACTTTTTCTTGAAATATATTAAACATCTAAGTCTCAAACTAACATTAATTCAATTTGAAAGCATCTTTAAAATCATATATTTTCCTGTCAGATAAACCTATAATTAATTGAGTAAATTAACACCAAATTTTATAGCTCTCACTAACTAAGTGCTTCTTAATCTCAATTTTAAGTGCAGCTTTTTAATCAATATTAGTCACTTAAATGTCTCTCAACTAAGTAAGTAACTAATAGGTTGTTGTTTGAATCCAAAGGAACCTATCTCTAGGGTGATCAAGCCTAAGATGACATTAAGTTCAACAACAACTAAAGGATTAAGATTAAAGACTTAGATTAAATCACAATATACTCATAGTTAAATTGAAATAAGAACCCTAAGAATATATTTAGCTACTCGTGTTAAAAGAAAGAGAAGAAGACGAAGTAGAGAAGAAATAACTAATTATTATTAATTAAAAGAAAATAATAACAAAAGAGTTTAAATAAGAAAACCCACTTTATTGCTTTAAACAACTGCAATGGAAGGTCATGTTCCCTCAAAACTTCAAAACTAACTCTCTAACTCAACATGAACAAGAACTTGAATCAAAACTAACTTTGATTCTTTAAAATAAAAATTTAGAGAAAACTAAAACTGTTTTTGCTCTTATGAAGGCCCCCTATTTATAGCCTCTAGCCTCCAAAAATTTTGAGATTTGATACAATTCAAATCCCATAAAATCCCCTTAAATCATCAGCTCAAAATTTGAATTTAAAAAGTTGTTGTAACAGCTTGTACAGTTGTGCGCACCCACGCACGTAGCTACGCAAGAATAGTCTTCTTTGTGTTGAATCAGGTTGCGTGACTTTGTTGGCTTTCTAGTAATCAGGCACGTGGTTGCGTAGGAACATGCTGCCTTTAAAACTCCACTTTTCTTCAAGGATTTGACTTATGCTTCCTCCAAATCCTATCTTTGACTTATTCAAATCCTTCAACTACCTCTCATGCATCCTTATTTCAAAATTTAAATAAAGATTAATTAAATAAACTTAAAAATAAACAAAATCAATTAAATCCTAACAACTAAACAAAATTAACAAAAATAAATAAAAAATCTTTAAATTAACTAAAAGTGCAACTAATTAGATTCTAATCCCATAGAAAAAAATGTTCAAGACGACAAGGAGAGAGCTACTCTGTGGAGTACTTGACCATGGATTGTATCAGTTTTTATCTCATACAGCTCTTATGATCTAGAAGGCACCTCTATCTCTTTGGCATGCCCGTTTTGGCCACCCATTTGTAAAGACAACACACCAAATATTAGCCGATCAACATCTACCCTTTTCCAAGTTCAGCAATAATGAACTTTGTCACTCATGTCTTTTTGGCAAGTCCACCAAACAACTTTTTTCATCTGTTGCTCATAGGAGTTCTTCACCTTTTGAATTATTATTCTCTAATGTATGGGGACCCTCCCCAACTATAACTAAGGATTTAAATATTTTCTTGTTATTGTTAATGACTTTACAAGATTCAGTTCGATATTTTTCTTGAAAAATAAGAGCAATGTTCAAGCTATTTTTATCAATTTTATTAGTTTTATTGAAAGGCAATTTTCGACTACTGTAAAGGCCTTACATTCCTATTATGGTGGAGAATTTTGAAGCTTAGTTTCTTTTCTACATCAAAAAGGGATCAAGCACCGTATTGCATGCCCTCATACTTATGAGCAAAATAGTGTTGCAAAATGCAAAACCAATCACATTGTAGACATTGCTCTCACTCTTATGGCACACTATTCACTATCATTTCGGGACTGGCCCTACTCTTTTGACACAGCTGTCACACTCATCAAGGGACTTCCATTACCCACACTCAACAACTTGTGTCCAACTTTCAAGCTTTATAGCTCAGCTCCTTCATATGATAATTTGAAGATTTTTGGATGCTCTATTTTCCCATTGCTTCAGCCTTACAATACTCATAAGTTCTCATATCACTCCAAGGAGTGTGTTTATCTTGGTCCTTCAACTCAACATTGGCAAGCCTTGAAGCGGGTGCTTTGGTACCTAAAGCATACAATCATCAATTCTTTATTTTTTGCTCGCCATTCCAATAAAGATCTTCAATGCTTTACAGACAGCGATTGGGGCAACTGTCGAGACTACTGGTGCTCAACCAATGGCTATGCAGTTTATCTCGGCAACAATCTCATTTCCTAGTCAGCTAAAAAGCAGTCAACAGTTGCCCACTCTTCTTCTGAAAGTGAGTACAAAGCCATTGCGAATGCATCTACTGAAATTCTTTAGATTAAAAATCTCATGTCTGAGTTCAGTTTCTCTCCTCCATCAGCTGTACTATGGTATGATAAGCGATTTACATGTCAGTTAATCCTGTGTTTCATGCTCGCACTAAGCATGTTGAGCTTGACTATCATTTTGTTCGTGAGCATATCGCACAAGGAAATATTAAAGTTCTGTTTATCTCTTCAAAAGATCAAATAGCTGACATATTTATCAAACCATTGGCTGTTCGTCCGTTTACACAGATTGTCTAAGCTTCGGTTGATTCCGTCCTCTCATCCATTGGTTTGCGGGGGAGTGTTAAGCCACAAGTAACTTCAGTTATTATCATATTAGTTTGCTATGTATTAGTAGTTAAATGTAACTCAAATACCTCTGTTGTACTCTTTATATACTGTATCTTTATTCATTAATCAAATATACAAAAACAAACTTTTACAATTTTATCATTGACTGCCATAATTGGAATGTTTTAAAGGTGCCAGAAGTAACATGGCCTAGTTGGGTGAGTGAGCAAATAAAATAGCTTCGAAAAATCAATTTATGCGATGGATCATTCCTCTTTGATTTTTTTTTTTTTTTTTTTTTTATGCACGCATGTGGTGTTAACTCTAGAAATTAATGTAATTTGCCATCTGCTTCAATATTGTCTAATATCTTGTTTATGTTATCTCAAAATATTTATCAAATAACGCCCAGCATGTCAATTCACTAACGCCCTGGGTATGATTCAGTGTAGGATTTTTTTTGGTCAATTTATGGTAAAAAGTTATATATATATATATATACATATATTATTTAAGAATATATTAAACATAAACATTACTCCAATAGAAATATTTACAAAATAATTGAACTTAGTATATAAGTAGAAATTTTGAATTAAAAATTAGTTTAACGTTTTAAATGATTTTCACTCAATTCAAACTTTTAAATTGGGACCATATTGCATTATTAATTAAACTAAATATTGAGTTGAACTTCAATACCTCTTTAATTTATTCACTTTTTTTAAAATTTTATAAAGTACATATGGAATTCTTGCTCTAGTTGCGAATTAAAACTTTTCTAACAGCCAAAGTACTCAAAAATCAAGGTTTTGTTTTCTAATCCAAAAATTTATAATTTATTAGATAAATTTTGATTATAAATTTTGAAGAGAATTTACTAAAGAAATTCATATATTCTAAAAGTTTACTTTTAAGTTAAGCAAAAATTTAAGATGAAACTAAACTTGATTATTTTTATACATCAAAATTTAAAAATTTGTTCTGTTTTCGAATTACTAGTATTTTATGCATTAAAGATCATTTATCTTATGGATAAAAGACCTATTCGATATCTTGTTTTTATCTTTTTTTTAAATAAAATATATTTACTTAGGTCAATATTCTTCTTAATTATATTTTCTTCTGACTGAACTTTTATTTTTACGAGAAACATTAAATTCACATAGAAAACCCAAAATTGATGTCACATAACAAAAGCCCAAAATCTAGAATTTTGTTGACAATGAAAGGAATATATGAAGTTGCTTTCATTAATTGTTTGTAATGATGTAATATGCCTTTGCTCAGTTCAACAGTTATGTTCAAATTTCACTCTTTACATATGAATGTTTATACTTTTTGCCATTTGTGTGGAGGACATAATTTGATAGCACTTGTCTTGAACTATTATTTAAGAGTAAAATCAAGAACACTCCTAATCAGTATTCTGAGAAAAAAAAACCAAAAGCAAAGAATTACACATTAATGTAGACATGATGAACAAAATTAGCAGCAAAATAATTAATCTATTCATTGCCAAAAAAAAAAGGACTACTTAAGCAAAAGTACAATAATTAATTAAAGAAAAGATGAAGTTAATAATAGTAATTAAGATATTAATGTTGAATAATTAAAGGGATTTAAGTAGACATCCAAGCAGAAGCAAATACAACATTATGTCCTTTCCAAGTGAGCACAAGCTCTTCTTCTTCCTTCTTTAATCCCCAACCAGCTGCATGCTCACCAAGCATTGTCTTCACTTCAGAAACTGCTTCTTCTCCAAAACAAACGCTTCGAAAATTCGCATTCCTCATCCTTTGCACCCATCTGCTCTTGGGTTCGAGCCTCTCTATTCTTTGCAGACCTTCATGGGCAATTACATTCTCAATCTTCCAACATAGATCAGCTTCGTACCATTGTCTTTGCTTGCTTCCTCTTGGAAGAAACGTGTCGACTGTGTCATAGGGTATCCATAGATAATTGAAAGCTGATCTTAATCTACATACCAAATTATTCGATGTTAAATCTGCATCTTCATCTACTAATACAACAATTGTTGGTTCTAAACTCCTAAGTGATTTAAGAAACATGGTTCGATAAGAAGACATGGAAGAAGAAGAAGATGATGACGACGACTCAAAAGAGTAAGGATTTGATGCGTTTGTAATGCTACGAATGCCAGAGAGAGTTTCTTCAGGTATGTAATGAAGCAACATATGACAGTTTATAACAAGTGCCTCACCACTTTCTGTGTAAACCAAATTCTGCACTCGAAGCTGCTCGATTAGAGAAGAGAACCCATCTGCATAACTAGAAGCAACAACTCTAAATTCCATTACTACGTTGCGTGACCTAGCGAAGTTGATCAACTTAGAGCCTAAATCTTCATAAGAAAGATCAAGCATAGGTGGTATATCTGCGGATGAACTAGCAACTGTAAGTTTTATCAATGGAGTTACCTCAAAGCGATTGGCGATAGCATCTACAAGAGTAGGGATTTGCATGCAGTGAGTCAAGCTCAAATCCACAATATGAACAACTGAAAACCCTTCAATAGCTTCAAGGATAGCAGCATTAGCTGCAGTGAAACCAAAGCGATGCCAAGGGGTTAAGTCGACAAAGCTAGCAAGCTCAATGACTGAGAATTTATGAGCATCAATAGAAAGAGAGCAGCGAGCATTGGCCATAGCAGCAAGTAGTTTACAAGTACCACTCTTGGCAGCACGTGCAATAAGAGCTCTGAGGAAAGCACATGTTAACCGTTGATTCGAGTCCCCATCTGGAGGTGCAATGTTGTTAAGAACCCAAAGAATCTGTTGTGCTAAAGTTGCATCATTACTTTCTATAGCATTTGCACAATGAACTAAAAGTTGCTCCATACAATTTGCATCACCAAAATTATTACCTAAGGCCTTTGATGTTGGAAATCCAGGCCATGGACGAGTCCTTTGGTGGGTTTGGTTTTTGTTCATTGTGAGGTTTGAAAATGGAGTGGTGATTTGGTGTAAAGGTTGTGGTGGGGTTTCAGTGAACTGCATCATATGGATAGACAGCACAAAAAAATAAAGATTGCTAGCTATATAGATAGCAACAGAGAATGAAAAAGGTACAAAAATAGGTAAAAGATTAAAAGGGAGCAAAAGGGAAAGATAAAAATGAAGCAATCAGAAATCTGAAGAGACCAGGAAGATGGAAAGAGACCAGACTGACTGTGGGTACATTAGCATTGGGAAACGAATCAGTATAGTGGGGATGAAAATGTGGAAACAACAAGAGACACTAAGCTAAGAAAAGGAATTAATTGCTGCCAATGAATCTAAGTAAAATAGACAGTTCAGCTTTTATAATCTAGGCATTTTTATTGAAATAGGAAACAAAAAAGGGACTCATCAGGAGTGTACTACCCCTAAAAAAAAGCAAAAAACTTAGTTGAAGTCAACAAAATTGCCCAAATATAGCTACCTACACTAATTGTTTCATCACCATGATCAGACTTTTCAGTTTTGGAATCATATCAGTAAAGTTATGATTCAAAACCTTTTTCTTGGCTGCAAAAAGGGTCTAATTAAGAATTCTCTTCTCACAGGCTCTTCAGGTATTTAAAAAAAAGAAAAAAAACAGTCAAGAAAGCAAGAAAAAGAGAGGCAGAGAGAGAGGTATAGAGAAGGAGGATGTATGTAATTTAAAGAAGAAGAAGAAGAAGAAGAGAGTGGGCTGGTCACTCTCTTGGTTTTTGGTGGCATGTGAAGGTAGCCGGCCTGGAGATTGTCCATATATGGGAGTTGGGATTTCGTCATACAATGTTCTATATACAATTAGGCAGTTAATTTGGATTACTCTCACGAGACACCCCCACCCACCCCATGTATATATATATATATATATATATATATGTATATATATTAAGAAAAAAAATGTGCATGATTGGTGTTTGAATTTTTCTATTTCTAATATTTTGGTATTAAATAAGTTTTTATTTAACTAAATGTTTGAACTTTAAATATGAAATTGTTTTAATATTTTTTTACTGATATATACATGTGGTAAAATAGAAATACTTTTTAATCGATTAAGAGAAATAATTATTTCAAAGATGAATAATATTACTATTAATATGTTATTAGCATTTAAAAAATTAGTTTAGTGTTGTAAAAAATTTATTAAATTTTTATATAAAGATATTTTATAGTAAAAAGTGTTATATTTAGATTTTTATCATATTAGATTACTTTACACCAGCACCAACTATAAAATACAAATTGAAGTTAACTTTATGTGTGCTATGGAAATTACACATAAAATAATAATTTACCATTAAAATATATAAACTTATATTGCACTTTGTCATTAAATTTTTTTTTTACATGTTAACAATTAAAAGAAAAATTTTATAATATATAATGATTTGAGTGTAAATATTTTATAAATAAATTAACAATATATGAGATTATGTATGGATGTCTCCATCTTAACCATATAATGAATATTTATATATATATATATATAATCATTGAATTTGAAAACAAGAAAAGGGGTCCCAGCTCTAAAAATGGCTCACTCATATGGCAGCCAAGATATTCTATATTTATGCATGCATTGATAAGACAAAGGAATGGTCATTGTCCAATATGTGTACAAAAGAATTCCTTCTCTCTAAATATTCATTAATTTACCTCTTCTAACTAATATAATGTCTATATATGTATATATTAAACAAGTTAATTAAGAGAGAGCTCTCTCCATCAAACCCTCTCATTTTTCATGTTTTTTTTTAAAACAAATTCAATGCCATCTATAACAAACTATACGTAAGCCTAAAAACAAGACAAATACGACACTTATAATAAATACATATATGCAATTGTTCCTATAATAGCAATTATACTCGCACGAAGACACCAAGAGTTTGCGAGTCATGACGTTTTCCACACATACGTACATACATATATATATTTATATATATATATACATCTCCTTTCATTTTCCCAAAGCCATTCTCATCGAATACCATGTTAGCCAGTATAGCACGTCTTTTTTAGCTTAATTTTGGCTGATATGAAGTTTTTTTTATGTATAAACACACAAACATAAAGAATTCATAGTGTGTTGGCAACCAGGGAGTTTTGCCCCTATTCTTCTTATTGACCAGAATCTAAATTTTTGGTCAGTTGAAAGATATTTTTCTTGCATTAATTCTTGTAAATCTCTTATTTCTTTCTTTTTTTTTTTTCTATTTTAGAGATTAGATATGAAATATTGATGAATTTTATAAGAATATCTCATTTCTTTTAAATTTATTAAAAATTATACTCTTCTAAAAGACTAATTAGTGGATCACTTTTTCACTAATTTTAACTTTAATATTTTTTATTTGAATCACCGAGTTTACTGAATTCTGACTAATATGATTTAATTCGAATAGAACTATAAGAACAGTAAAAATCTCCTAACAACTAATTTAATACAACTTTAATATGATATTTTAATACCAAATGTATATTTATTTTGAATAATCACATACTTAAATTAAAAAAAAAAATTTACCAATGAGGTAAAGGTTTAGTGGTCACTTTTTTCCGAAACTATATCATAATGTGTAAAGTTTCAATTCTATCATCAATACTTAAATCCATTTCTCCTCCTATCAATAACAAAATAGGAAAAAATGTCTACTTTAAATCATATTGTAAAGCAGAAACAACATTCTCCATCTCTCTGGTGAATATATGAGTAAGAATAGAAAAAAATTATCACAATTTATTTATAAATAACAAAGGGGTAAAATCATGTGAAAAGCTCACCACTAAAAGGACTGATCCATGCATCTTTATGGTAAAATTATTCCTTAGAGAATGAAGATTATAGAGTTTCCTGCACTGCATCTCTACCCGTGATATACATATGTATACATTCATACGATCTTTTTGTTCCCTCAGTGCTCTCCCTCCAAATCCAACTAGCCCCACTTTTAAATAGACAACTCGACCATGCCATCCCACCCAGTGAAGGGGACACCTTTCTTCTACCCCTCAACCTAGTCCAAATTAATTTCAAATTGTCACCCATATACACATGTTCATCTCTAGATATGGTTATATAGAGCAAGTAAATGATACAAATTGTTTTCATGGTATAAAGATTGTAGATTCAATTGATAATTAACTATAAGAGTAGAGTCTTTTTCTAAATTTTTTTATTAATAGAAAGGTTAAATTATTTTAATATTAATGAACTATACAATAAGAGATAACCTTCTCCTTTTAAAACAGATGAAAATAATTTTTCATATTAATAGCATTAGAATTTAAACCATACATTTTAAGATATTAAAGAAAAATTGTCACTAACTCCCCACCTAAATTTAATCGAGCTTAATTAACTAAAAAAATTGAGTTCTGTAGTTAATTATATGCATCAAAATAAAATTTTAATTAGACTTAATATAAGTTAATGTTGGCAAAAGATGCAACTTCTTTAAATGCTAAAAATAGAGAAACAAATCATTGTGAGTCAACAATAACTAAACATGTTTTTACAAAGAAAGTCTGAGGAATCAAGCAATACATAAATTTTGTCATCACCAGGGCTAGTAAAGGGGGGGAATCCCCATAGGTATTATTTGTAAATGATTGAATTGTCACATCCTAGTAACCGTACTTCTGATGACTTTATATATACTGAAATGCTTCATGTGATTTCCAAGCTGTTGTAGGGCCATATGCAATCTTTCCCCAGGCATTATATACACATACATGTAAGAGACTGGAAATTATAGCTAAATGGAGAACCCAAACCCTAGTTCATCTTTCTCAATGACAACAAGCTCTTTACAAAAAGGTTTCTAGATAAAGCTGTTACCCACCATGCTGTTTTTTTTTCTTTTAAGTATTATCAGTATTTAAAGTCAATTTTATCCACACGTCAACTAATTTATATTTTCTAAATAAACCAAGTGATACATTAATATTTTACATTTTAATTATATAAATTTGGAAGTTATCTCAGTCGAACTTAAAATAATAAACTTTGGAACTATGTATATAATTCTTGTCATTGGCTATATGTAGCTAACATTTTTTTTTTTTTTTGTAATAATGTTGAATGTAGAGAAATTTAAAAATTACTCGTAGTTGGAAAAGCTGAGTTACTTTTCTCCATAATCAGCACCTAAAATGTTATCTGTTTGAGGATTATAAATGTCTATTAAATTGTTGTTGTCTGAAGATTTTGAAAATAATGCATGCAGCTAAAGAAGAGTATGAGAAGAATCCAAGGAAAGCACAAAAGGAGAAGTACATAAGTTAAGGTAGTGAAGTTTTTATAACAACTTGAGAATTTTGAGGAGGATTCCTAAACTTAAGATATACAAGAACTAAATGACACAGAAAGCTAAAAGAAAAATATTTCAAGAAAGTTTTTGGAATTTTTCTAGAGGAGAATTCCCTGGCATCCATGCTCTTTGGTTTTTCATTCATTAAGACAACATATAAAACAAAGCATGAAAGTAAGGAATGTAACCATGTGCTTAAAGATACCCAATTTGATAAGGAATAAATTGTGTTTTTTTTTCTTTTGAAAAATTATGCATTTTAACAACACTTGGCTAATATATGCATAATATACGATATATATCTAATATTATTTATGTTTAAATTGAAAACGAACTTCCCCAAAACATATGGAAGCCAAAAGGATAAAGACATTGGCTTCGAATGTTGAGCTATAGAAATAGAAAAAGGATATTGCCTGTTCATGCACATTATTTTAGACTTTTGTTTTTTTGGTGACTTCAGCCAAGCTAATCTACCCAATAATTACTAAGAGCTTATTGTACTTTTGCTTTAGATGTATTAAGCTTGTGGCATTGTCTTATTAATAGTAATTAATTTATATTTATGGGTTTAATCCGCTACTATTTGTATGCATATATCATCCAAATCATTGATTCATTAGCTAATAGATAATTAGTTGTGCTCACCAGCTAATTTTGAAGGTTGTACTCTTGGTTGCTTGTGAGTTCCTGATTCTCAAGGCACACTTCTACAAATGCTTTCAAAGAATCAAGACAAGATTATATTGAAATATATTAGTTATCCCTCTTTTTCTCTCCCATAAATTGGGCAGACATTATAATTAGTTTGAAAACCAAATTACATTCTGAGAGGATTGATCTAGTTATAGTGAGCAACATTATTTACATTCTCTGAGTATTGATCTAGTTACGATGAGCAAAGTTAATTTTGAAATTTTTTTATCTAATTCAAGTGTATTTCATACAATGGTTAGATTTATAACACATGACTACATTTTTATTTATTTTTTTATTGTGAACCCCTAGAGTTCAATGGATTCTGACTAATTCAATTCGACTCGGGCAGGGCCACAAGGGTGGCAAAAGTCTCCCAACATACATTTTTATTTTTGTTGATCAAGTATAAAACATTTAGAGTATATGTAAAAAATCTAATCGTTGTAAGATGTAATACATTGGAACAATAAAAGTTTCCCAATTATTTTTTATTCACTAGAAGTATTTCAAAAATTAAATTATTAAGACAACAAACTCACATATCCATTAAAAATTTATTATAAATTCACTTGACATGTTTATCACTTGATAGTAGTTTTATTTAGAAAAAAAATTATCTAGAGACCTAACACATATAAAAAGGAATAGTTATGGTTGCAACTTACAATTAAAATAAAGAAAACAACAAGCCTTCCAGATTGATTTTGTAAGTTAGAAAGAATATTTAAATTTAAAATGTTGAGTTCATACATCTTCTCTTGTTTACTTTGCAGTGATGATACTAATATATTGTAACCAAAAATATTCTATGATGCTACTGTCTTCAGTATATACATAAGTTATAACAAGAATGATTGAGGTTTAAGTTACCACCTTTAGACAAGTGTCAAAGGCTCCTTTCAAGACATCAAAAGTCATAGATTCAATGTGAGTGGTGAAACTCCCTTACAGTTGTTCAAAAAATAATGGCCTGACTGAGCAACTAAAATGGTACTAAAGTGTGTGTGTGTGGTGTCAACCAGCGGTTGCAAGTAGATGACCATGTGAATCTTCTCCCAGTACAGCTTTGCTGATATATATTATTCACTTGAGCTGGAGATGACAGTAGAAATCTACACCTAAACCACTGATTTCTTTAATCTTCCTTTTCACATTCGGCTCAGTTGGACCACTCTTGTCTTGAGGACCACTTCTTGTCTGTTTCCACTCTTGTAATAAAGTAGGCCTAATGGCACAAAGTTCTAACCTCAAAGAAACAACTGTTGTTGAAAACCCCAAGAGGCCCAAGTCATTTAACAAACTTTGAACACTTCTAATATAATACCTCAACCTTTTGAAATTTTCATCAACTTCAATAATTTAATTTTGTTTTGGTTGGTCTGATTTAATATTTCATTGTTCTGTTTTTCTAAGATGTTGGCAACTATTTTTTTCCTAAAAACATATTTTTGTATTCAGTAATCAATTTTTAGACTATGTGCGAAAAAATTAAATTGCCAGTGAAGAAATGATTTAGTGATCATTTTTTAAAAAAAACATTATAAAGAATAAGATTTGAATTTTATTGTCCTTAATTTATAAAATTAATTTTCAACTAATTTAAAATGAGAGAACAACTTTTATTGTGCAGTTCATCGATATTTAAATAGATCATTTGACCTCTTTATTAATTAAATTATAGTTGATAAGAAAAGAATTATGTCTCCTCTTGGGTTTGATATTGAAATTGGGGGTTAGAATTTATATAAAGCAAGGTCATTTTATGGTCTATGTAAGATTTGTTTGTATCAATGATGGAGAAAGCTTGTAGAGGTTTCCTAATTATCTTTTACAGTGAAGTGAAGAGGGGTAAAATGGCAACCAAAGTTTGTGATGAACAGCCACTCATAGAAAATCAATACATTCAGTTGATAGTGTGTGAAGGCTACAACATGCCAATTGGTGTATAGAATTGGTTGGCGTCATTAAGGTCATCATCATTTCATGCAACGCCCACAGGCCCAATTTATAAAAGGGCTAAAAGACATTTTTATAATATGAACTTTTCAAAATAAATTTAATAATTTAATGTTTGAATTTTTTGTTATAACAATTAAATGTTACAATCTATAAAAAAAACTAATAATGTTTACAACAGGTTTTATAAAAAAAAATCAAATTATTCATGACAATAATTTAAATTTACCTTTTCCACCAAAAAATAATTATTATTTTTTTTTCTTGTGAAAATCATGATAAATTTTCAAATTGAAAGGATTTGAAGAGTTTTTTTTTTTTTTTACTTTATCAAGATAAATATATTTAAACCACTAATTTTATGATACTAAAATTTTAATTTTATTAAATTTATCAAAAATTGTAAACTAAATAAAAAAAGTGAAAAAAAAAAACAACCAATTGAAAATTTTTAATTTTACATTTGTATTAATTAAAAATTTTGTAAATGATAGCTAAATTTGTACCTTTAAATATTTTTAATTTTCAATTTTTATTAACTAAAAATAATTACGAATCAAACTATAAATAAATAAAAAAGTTAATTTTAATAAATTATTTTTATAATAATAATAATGATTATTATTATTATTATTACTATTATTATTATGCCTTTTTGAGTTTAGAGGTAATAAAGTTTTTTGGTTTTGAAATAGTGTATTTTTGAAGGGCAACTTGTTGGTGACTTGCTAAATACATCTTTATTATTATTTTTTTATAGATTTACACACTTAATTGTTATAAAAAAAAGTTAAAACATTAAATTGTCAAATTTTAAAAAGTTTAAACACTAA
This sequence comes from Mallotus repandus, assembly GCA_949671775.1. NCBI lineage: Eukaryota > Viridiplantae > Streptophyta > Magnoliopsida > Malpighiales > Euphorbiaceae > Mallotus > Mallotus repandus. The sequence goes on from CATIWM010192832.1 coordinate 27,839, forward strand.
CATTATTTTTATCCCTTTATAAAATGAATAGAAGGGCGAAAATTTTAATTACGTAATTAACTTCTTTAATTTTTTTCGAATTATATAGAATACATTCTAGTAAGTCAAACTTAAATCATGTGCTATGTGAAAGAAGAGAATTAAAGCATCATAGTAAATGTTAGAGAAAATTAGCTACAAGCATTGATAAAAAAAAAAATCTTTTTTCTTTTATTGGGTAAATTATTTGTTAATCTAGTATTGATTTTAGGGGAAAAAATAAATATACTAGCCTCATAGAGAGTTCATGTGAATAAA
>CATIWM010192952.1:0-14847 GCA_949671775.1 Mallotus repandus
GAGTCTATAGCAAAGAGAAAAAACCACTCCTTAAAGGAGGAAAACTACATACAAAAGCATGCGCACACATCAACAAAAAGCAAAAAGGTAAAGATTTCAATGATGATCAATAACGAAATAGAAAAATCAAACACAAATAAAAGAATAAAAGAATGCACATAAATCACTTAAACTAGACCCTAGACATGAGTCATGAGATACTAGACCCTAGAATCTAGAAACCAAACTCTAGAGAGTAGACACTAGACCTATATCTTAGACCCTAGATTCTAGACCTACAACTAACCCATATATTTAAAGCAATATGCATTAACTAAGAAAATCATATAAATCAAAACAAGAAAAACAAAAAACAGAATATTAAAGAAAATAAAAGGAGAATGAAGGAAAATTCAACAACTCTGTTCTGTTATTTGGAGGCTGAAAGCATCATAATTTACAAAAAAAAGAATCATTACTTGCAAATCCACCACAATTTACAAGAAAAGAATCCTACCTGCAAATCCACCAAAAAATCTGAAAATAGAAAAGCAGTTAATAACTCAACACACAAATGCATGTGCACACATCGTCAATGATCAATAACAACAAAAAAATAGAAAAATCAAGCAAAAATAAACAGAACAAAGAATGCACATAAATCACTTGAACTAGACGTCTAGACCCTAAACTTGAGATACTAGACCCTACAACCTAGACACTAGACCTATATCCTAAATCCTAGAATTGAGACTTTAAACTCTAGGCTCTAGACACTAGACCCCAGACCTTAAACCCTAAACTTTAGACTCTAAACCCACAATATGCATTAACCAGCCAATAGTTGACAAGGAAAATCATAAATCGAAATAAGAAAAACATGCAGAATTTTAAAAGAAGATAAAAGGTAAAGAAAGGAAAACTCACCAAACTCCATTGTTTGGAGGCCCAAAATATCATAATTTATATGAAAAGAATCATACCTGCAAATCATCCAAAGAACCTGAAAATAGCAAAGGTTTAATAATCAATATTTTTCCAAAAAAAAAATCAATATTAGCACACAAGTATTAGTACACATGTATCAGTACACATGTATTACCAAAACACAAAGACAAGACAAAAGTGAAAACAATGAAATTTACAGTTGATTAGGGTACTTCAAGCTCACTCTCAATATGTGGCAACCTGGCAAACCTGCCTAAAGAGAAAGAGGACAACAGTGTATAGCTGTAGATAAAAACTGATCATACACGTAACTTGGTATTTATAGCAGCAAAAATACTAAAAGGGAATCTCAATACTTATTTGAGATGGTTTAATCCATCAGAGAACTTGAAACCAGCAAAATAGTAGATAACTCAGCAAACTCGATAAATAAATGAAATAGAATTATATTTCAGAAGAATTTTGAACCTAGTTGATAAAAACTTTATTCGTGATGGCTGAATCCACCTGAGAATCTGAAACAAGCAACGCACTAGACGACTGTCGCAAACTCCTTTAAATGCCTATAAATACATAAAGAGGAAAACAACACACAAATGCATGGACACACATGGACAATTCAACTTCAAAGAAATGAAGATTGATAATAATGATAAATAAAAAGATAGAAAAATTAAGCACAAATAAACAGAATAAAAGAATGCACATGAATCACTATACCTTAGACTCGAGACACTAAACCGGTAGACAGTGAACACTAAAACCTAGGCATTAGATCTATATCCTAGACACCAGACACTACACCCACAACCAATCCCAAATATTCAAAACAATATGCATTAAGCATCCAGTTGTTGAACAAGAAAATAATCCCCAAGATATGACTAGATAGTTCATTATGAAAAGACAAGCTCCAGAATCAAATAATGATAATAAATCATAGAATGTGACAAAAGAAGTAGCTATTCACACTACATCTTTAGATTTCAAAGCAAGAGACATATCCAGGGTGATACTGTGTGTGTCGGCTGTTTTATAACGGAAATTAGAGATGGTGATACAAGATTTCGCCGGATTGGATGGCTTGGTGGATTTCATGGACGAGCTGGCCGTGACAAGTGCTGAATCGGTCGTAACGACCGGTAAAATAATTTTTTTTTTCAAAGGAATAAAATAAATTTAACTTTGAAGTTGTTTTTTGATGACTATTGTAAATTTACATTTTTTAGAATTATTTTTAATTGTAGTTATCAATTTATTTATTAAATCATTTGTAAATATATTTAATGTAATTTTTAAAACTTTTTATTTATTTGTGAAAAATTGTTGTTATATTATTAAAATTAAAATATCGATAACATTTTTTATTTATTTGGTGAATTATTTACGTATTAAAGCTTCGAAGTATTCTCTTATGTCATTTTTTATTATAGTAAATAATAATTTTTATTTTTTCAAATATTTATTTTTTAATGCAACTATATATTTTTTAAGTAATTCTTAACTTATTATATTAGATGTTAAAGTTTAGTTTGGTTTGTTATTAATATGGTGCATTTTATTGAATATTTTGCATTTTTTACGATAGCGTTGAATGATACAGGCCAAATCAATCTAATACCGTTACTCCGTTACTGATACTAAAACGGATCACGATATCGTTATTTAATACCCTGGACATACCCCAAGAAGGACCACATCATCAGCGGAAGATGCTTTGAATGTTGCATGACACCAACAAGCTGGTGATTACTGTTGATATCTCCATAAAAATATCAGGATTACACTAATTAAAACCACAAAAGTAGTAGTTAATTTAATGATTGCACGGCCATAACAAAATTAATGCAAAACACCAAATTCACAATAGCAAATGTTGAGTTCATCTCACAATCTAACATACTGGACTCATTTATAGAAATTAAAATCATTACACAGCTTATTTCATTTCATATATCAATAATTAAAATCAGAAGCCCTTTTGATGGGAGTTAATTTTGCTATTCAAGAACGAGTTTCAAGTTGCATCTTCGAAGTTGATTCTTTAGAGGTGTTTAAAGCGGTAACAAGGAAAGATCAAGCACCTTGGGAAATCATGGCCATTATTGAAACTATTTTGTCCAAACTCTCTAGTTTCTCTAAGGTGTCCTTTAATTGGGTCTGTAGATCATGCAACCAAATAGTAGATTGGGTTGCAAAGGCTAGTTTATCTAATTCCCTTATTTCTAATTGGGTTGTAAACACACATGTTGAACTTTTATCTCTTTTATAATTCTAATATATGTACTTTATCTGGCCAAAAAAAAAAAGGTGGCCCCTGCCTTCAGCCAACAACAAACATAAATATCATTGTTCCCATCCATGTATATATACATTTTACTCTCTTATTGACAAATCCAAAGGATATTTAAGTATACCTAGGAACCGCAAAAAATCCCAAAATTGACTAAGGCAAAAAGAAATAAAATAATTTATCATTTGTTTAAGTTGAAAAGCAAAATGAACATAATCCAAAAAAAAGGCAAGGGGGATTGTGGAATGTTAACCTTAATAGCATATCTAAATCAGATCCTGATGTATATGAAAATATCTTAGTTTACAAGCACTTTACTCTTCCCTCAACATGTTTATCAGGGACTATGATCAAGACTTTCTGCTCTAATAGACCAAAAAGGAATATTAACATGGCCAACAAAATTGCTGTGGTTATTGTATTTGCTAACAGTCTCTTCACGAAAGTAAGTTCATACTTCAAAATGCTAATACTGAAGCAGCACAACTTCATCTCACAGTTAAGGAAAACCCAAGCACCATTTATTACTAACAATGAGATTCAATCGTAAGAACAAGTAAAAATTCATACTATGGGAAAGGCAAATGAATACAGTAAGCAATGCTCAGCTATCTTTAACCACAAATTACCTGGAACTGCAATGCGCATAAAAGAAAGCTCTTCACGATCTCCACTTCTCCATTAAACAGAAAAGCAAGTGCAGATGAAACAAAATCGCAAATAAATATTTGATCATAATTCAGTGTTTGTGTATCAGCAGCATCATTAGCAGCTAGAGTCCCAACTAGATTCCTGCTGTAATTCACCTTCTAGCAACTTCCATAATGAGAAAAGATTGGTTGAAAAAAATAGAACATATAAAAAACAAGATAGAAAGTAGCTAGGAAAAATTGTTATACCACAATTAGAGTAGTCATGGTAGGCAAATAACATTAGAAAGAACAATGAAATTTGCATCCTCCTGCTGCAACAACACAACACAACATATCACACATCCATGTTGACTCATATATCAACTATCACAGAAACTTGAAAACCACAAACATAACTAGAACAAGAAAACTAGTTATAAAAATAATGGCACTTGTACAAGAAATTTAAATATGAAATTTAAAAGAAAGCCGTAACATTAAATCTTTCTAAATTGTATTTGATAATTGAAATACTTGTAATATTTTTATTCTGTTAACCTCTTCAAATCTTCTAATTCACCACCTTCGAAAGAAGTCCATTGATGCTGGAAATAAATTCTCATATCAGCAGCAGTTCAAAAAAAAATAAAACAATCTTAAAAACACTGGTGATTTCGTACTTATTTAAAATCTCCATAGCTAAGTATTTGTTCAAAAATCAAAAGAAATTAACCCAAAAAAAAAACAAATTCATCAAATGTTATTATGTAAGTAACCAAAATTAAGAAAGAACCGAAAAGCAACTATTATTTTTCATGCAAAGGAGTATCAAAATAATAAAATTAGGGTTTTGAATTTACCTTTATTGGGCATGGTTGAGGCTTAGCAGGTAGGACCTCTTTGTCAGTAACAAGTTCTCCTTTTGTATGAAGCACCAGCATGAAACTAAAATTTGCACTGTTAATACAGAGAAAAAATTATGGCTAAATTAATAAACGGGATCAAGAAAGTGGCACTTGTAAGCAACATAATCAATAAACCGTAGGACTCAAATTATACATGAATCAAATTCCTAAAGCTATTCAAATCAAGTTACATGTATACATGATAACAGAAAAACAACAACATAGACGTATTTCCAGCTCTAGTAAATGAAACATATATATGTATAACTGTGTTTAAACTGCTCTTTAACCTGCAAAAATACTAGGCCAAGATTGTTTCCCCAATATGAATATCTCAAATGGGATAAAACATATTTGTATTACAGGAGCTTTCTTTTGCCCGAATCTGAAGTGGTGAGAACTGAGAAGTGTAGCAGCAATTTGAAGACCACAATATTGTACCTGGATACCAAAAGAGGAAAGAGTAATTTTACCATTATAGCTCAAAAAGTTGAAGACTTAACCATCCTTATGCTTATACTACATACTCCTAAGAGATCTTAAAATTTTCGATATTATCATCAAATCTTGACAATAGAGCATAGTGAACAACAATTTACATCTAAAAAACTGTCGTGAAACAAACTTTTGAAAGGTATTTTTTGGGCTAAAATTAGTTAAAAGTCAATGGTGGATTGGATAAACAAGAAAAGATAATGCTTTCATAAGCTCGAAATGTTAAACTAATGAAAAGGTGACTTGAGCCAACATGAAGGGGAAAATTCCTTGAGTAAAAGAAGTCATTGATGCAAGACATGAAAAACAAACACATAAGCAACTTATTTTCAAGTAAGCAAACCCACGATGGAAATTTCTTTAGTAGAGGGAGAGAATGGTGCTGAATGGAAGGACATAAATCATGGCACAAAAAATAGAGCAGGAAAGGAAATAATGAAGGAAGACAAAGAACATGTTCATAATCATGCAAGACCATGTTAAACTGAAGACAGTCTCTACCTTCAGTAAGTGAACCCCTGAGGGAGTAGGCTTGGCATAGCTCTAGATGAAACTCTCCTACTCGCCATAAATATCTATCTCAAGGAAGAGTTCAAATTCAGATGTCAATCATTAGATCCAAACTTGTGAGCAAGTGCCCAGACTGCCATCACAATTTCTAGGTCATAATGCCATTTAATATCTTTGACAAAACCTTTTGTTTCTTTTCTTTCCCTCAGAAAGTTTTTCCCTTGTAGGCAACTTTTTTCGCAATGCCTGGATACTGCAAACGTCATTAGAAATACAACTTTTAATTCTCAAGTTTCAACGCAGATGTGCTGCTTCCTGGAAATTTACAAGCCTTGTTACCAATCAGCACAAACCTTAAAACCTAAACGCTAAAAACCTGCGGCACCAAAACTCTAAACCCAAAATCCTAAATCTTGGACCCTAAACCATAGATACTAGACACTTAGCCCTAAACCCTAGACCATAGATCCTAGACACAAAATCCTAGGTCCTAAAATCTAAACCCCTAGATCCTAAACACCAAACAATAGACTCTAACTACTAGTCACTAAATTCTAGACCCTAAAGCTAAAACACTAAACCCTAGCCCCCTAAAACCTAAATGCATTGATGCTTGCCACTCACTAGAAGTCAGCCTTTTCTCATAGCTACCAAAATAAACCAGAATAGTGTCAACTTAAATGAAAGCTATATATAAATAAAGAACAAAGATATCAATATTAAATGAAAATAAATGCCACCAAATAAGAATAAACACTGACTTTATGTGACTGGATTATCCCATGTAAGTTATTAGTTCATTGATTTGAGTGACCAACTGCTGAGACAAGTACTTCAATGTGATCTGGCAGCTGATGAAAAATAAGTGAGAATTATTATTTTCCTAAAAACAACAATTAACACAGAAAAAACGAGCAGGTTATTCCACAATGATCTATAAATTTCTCTGCAGTGATTGCACTGAAAACGACCATAGTGCAACAAGAGTAAGATTTGTAACATTGTGTTGCAAGTAACATAGTTAGCAAATATTGGCATAAAAGACAAACCTCAAACGATGATAAGGTCAAATATCTGGAAATTACTCACAACTGCCAACGTAGCCACAAGAAGTTAATCAATGGTTAGCTAGTAAACCTGGTGAAATTGTGTCCATCAGAAAATTATAAAAAAACAACAAACATGATGCTGAAGACTTTAACAATACTTTAACCATAAGTTCCTCCACAGTTCAGCTATCTAAAGCGCTCTATACCCTAACTTAGATACATGCAACAACAGATCCGCAAAATGCCTCCAAAAATATGACAAACAAATCAATGTAACAAATGCAAGAAATTTAGCTTTAGCCAACTATAAGACATTTTTTATATCAGTCAAAAGACAAAAGGACTAGAACCAGAAAATTATTTAAAAAATAATACAAGTACGAAGAAATTATAATTAGAAATGCAACTTTTAATTCCCAAGTCTTAAAAATCTAAGTTCCTCCAAACTTCTGCTATCCCTGTCTTATAGATACACTCAACAACAGATCCATACAATGCCTCCAAAAATATGATAAACAAATAAATGTAACAATTGCCGGGAATTTAGCTTTAGCTACCCATAGGACATTTCTTATATTAAAGTGAAAGTATTATATCCTTGCACTTTAGCCCCTTTCAATCATTTGAAAGTATTGGTTGTTCTATAGCGGGAACAATTAAGAATATTCTTCATTTATTTTCAATAATTAAATCAATTATTAAGTACCTTAAGTACCAAACAAGGTCAAAAAAGGCTTGTATGATGTTCCCCAAGTAGCAATAAGGCAGCATCAGCTTGCAAGTTTCCTGAGAAAGAACATAAAAAGAATTATTCTAGGCCAAAAAAGCCAGCATCTCAAAACAACTAATTATAATACAGCCACCTATAAAAATTCCCCTCCACCACTCCACCCACCCAAAAAAAGACACAAAATAAAAAAAATTACACACACATGCATGTCCTATCTCACTTTCTTTTTGCAACTGCACATCATTTGCAGTAACAATCATTCATATATCAGCATAATGCACACATGTGCTTACCACCGTAGGAATCAGCAATAATTCTAGGTCTCATGACCAGTCACCACAGGGACACTATATCAGGAATGTGCTTAAGTAAATGCACAAGTTCATTCAGAATGACATCTATGATCTTCAAAATAATTTGGGTGTTAGATTTTTCTATTTTTCTATTTCACTAAACAGAATTGATTAGTTTGTTATGGTCTTCATTAATCAAAACAGAGAACTCTGATCTCAAGCATGATATATATGCCGCAAAGCTACAAACAAGAAACATAGTAACAGCAACCATAAAGCAGACAAAAATTAATAGGACTGAAAACATCAATAACTTGACTAGTCAAAACCCACTTGTGTAAATGAAACTTACTTTTGCAGTTGGAGAACTGAACGATGGCAACCCATGTATCAGGCAGCTCCAACTTAACTACCAATAACCATCAAGTTGAGAAAATGAAAGATGAACAAGTCACTGCTGGCAAGCAGTGACTTCCTCGCTGACGAAAAAGTAAAAATAGACAAAAAAATAAAATAAAAACAGACAAAGTAAACAACCCATCTTATCTAAGCCCGCTATAGTTCTTTTCACTTAAGAGGAAAAAGTAAAAACAGACAAAACAACACTTCCTCGCTGACGCACACTAATTCAATGCAAAGCACTAAATCCCATAAACCCGGAGAACTGCATCGGCTCATTATTTTGTATCTCACACAGATGACTAGAAGTAAAATCTCGGTGCAAGGTGCAAAGTAGCAAGATCTGTTGGTAATCAACAAAACCAATCTAAAAGTCAATACAAATAAATGAATAAAACAATATACAAAAAAACTAAAAATAATCCAGCACCCATATGTAGAACCTGAATAAAGTTTTGCAAGAACCTCTACAGAACACTAAAACAGCTCCAAAAACCAAAATATCATCCTCTTCCTCATCTGTTTTATAGAAATCACAAGATGTTAGTATCATTCATATGCATGAAGTCGAAACAATGGGAACAAATCCAAAATGGACATAAAGCCCTAAACTATAAACCCTACATCCAAAACACTAGACCCTAAACCCTAGACTCTAGATCCAAGCCACAAAACCTTAGATCCAAGAACCTAAGTCATAGATGACAAAACAGAATAAAAGACTTGAGAAATAGAAGCTTAATTTCTGTCTTTCATTCAGTGTATAAACATATTTATATACAAGTTCTAGGAGACACTACATTAATTAGTATGGTTGAGACACTACATTAATTACAGGTTTGATTGTCATAATGCAGATTTGATTGTCAGAGTACAGCAAAATCATATCAGATTGGGTCTGATTGTCAGAATACAATCTTATTGTCAGAATGTATTCTGACTATACAGCCTATAACCAACTAATTCCTTTGACATCCCCCCTCAAATTGATGCTGGTAAGTCAACAAGCATCAATTTGCTAACAAGAAAGTTATGTCGCTGACGTGTCATGGATTTGGTAAAAATATTTACAATTTGTAGAGCAGTGGAGATATGTGGGAGAGTGATAACTTGACGATCATAGGCCTCCCGGATAAAGTGGCAATCAACCTCTATGTGCTTTGTGCGTTCATGGTAGACATGATTGGCAACAATTTGGATGACACTAGTATTGTCAGCATGTAAAGGAGTAGGTTAATCTTGGGAGAAACTAAGCTCTGTTAGAAGACCACGCAACCAAATGATCTCGGAGCATGCAGTAGACACAACGCGGTACTCCACCTCAGTGGATGATTTGGAGACCGAGTCTTACTTCTTGCATTTCCAAGAGATAAGAGCATCACTAAAAAAACATACACCATCCTGTAGTTGATTTTCTTGTATCTGGGCAACCAGCCCAATCTGCATCACTATAGGCTTGTAGGTTGAGGGAAGAACCAGTAGGGAAGAATAAGCCATGACTAGGTGTGTTAAGGATATATCTAATGATGCGGCAGACTGCAGATATGTGGAGATGTCGAGGGCTTGCATGAACTTGCTGACAGTATGGACAGCAAAAGAGATGTCTGAGCGGGTGATAGTTAGATAGATAAGGCTTCTAACCAACTTTCGATATAAAGTAGGATCCTCAAGAAGTTCCCCTTCATCACGTCGGTATTTCACATTAATTTCCATTGGGGTGTCAACATAATTAGTGTTTGTGAGTCCTGCTAGCTGAATCAAATCCATAATATACTTATGTTGATTCAAGAAGATACCTTAAGGCCGATGATGTACCTCTAATCCCAAAAAACAGGTGAGTGGGCTGAGATCTTTCATGTGAAAAGTAGAGTGCAACAAATTCTGAAGTTTAGAAATAGTCTCCATATCAGATTCGGTGATAACAATGTCATCCACATAAAAAAGAAGAACAACTTTGCCCTTGGATGTCCGTTAGAGAAAAAGTGAGGAGTCAACTGACTTTGAGTAAATGAAAAGCCAAAGAGAGTCGATTGAAACTTTTCAAACCATACTCGCGGTGCCTGCTTCAATATACACAAAGAGCATTTTAGTTTGCAAACATCATTAGGGGAAGAAGTAGGCATACCATATGGAAGTTTTATGTAAACTTCCTCCTTGAGATCACCATATAAGAAAGCATTCTTTACATCCATTTAATGTAAAGACCATGATTGTGATGTAGCAAGGGCGAGTATTGTTTGTACAGTGGTCATTTTGGCTACTAGTGCGAATGTCTCATCATAGTTAAGGCCATACTCTTGCTTGTTGCCAAGAACCACCAACTGAGCCTTGTAATGTTCTATGGATCCATCAGAATGAAGCTTGATAGAAAACACTAACTTACAACCAAGAGGTTTCATAAATGGTGGACATGGAACAACATCCTAAGTCTAGTTTTCTTCAAGTGCAAGAAGTTCTGTTTCAATAGCTCTCCGCCAACATTCATGCTCCATTGCCTGTTTATAGGATGAAGGAATAGGAATAGAAGACACAGTGGCTGTTAAAGATAAAGGAGAGGTGAAACCATACCTATTTGGTGGTCTATGAACTCGAGTACTTTGTCTAAGAGGTGCTTCTGCAGTTACTGAAACAGGATCAGCATTAAGGGAATGAGTTGGAGGGGGCCCGAGAGGTGCTGAAATCTTGCATCATTGGTAGACTATGAGAGGCTTAGAAGGCACATAATCTACAGAAGAGTTAGTAAACATTGGCAAAACAGAGAATGAAGGAGAAAGACCATCTTTATGTGTGGAGAAAAAATACTGATTTTAAAAAAAAATCACATTTTGAGAAACCCTAATACGTCGTAGGTTAGGATCGTAATAAAGAAAACCTTTTTGGTGCACCGAATATCCTAGAAAAGCACATTGAACAACTTGAGCTGTTAGTTTTGTGCGTTCGTGTGCAGGAAGATGAACATAGCACACCAACCAAAGGTACGGAGATTATAGTAATTTGGAGTATGACCAAATAACTGAAAGAAAGGAGAATCATAGTTCAATGAGGGAGAAGGCAACCTATTGATGAGGTAGACAGCAGTGGTGAGAGCTTCACACCAAAAATGAGAGGGTACAAATGACTTTAATAGAAGGGTGTGAACAACATATAGAAGGTGTCGGTTCTTTCTTTCAGCCACCCCATTCTGTTGAGGGGTTGAAGGACAAGACCTTTGAGAAATTATACCATTGCTCTGCAAAAATTCTTGAAACAAATGAGACATATATTCACCCCCATTATCAGAACGAAGAATTTTGATATTGGCAAAAAATTGGGTCTGAATATGTGCATAAAAAAAGTTAAAAACAGAAAAATAATTCATCTTTAGAATGCAGAAAATAAATCCATGTGAGTGACTATAGTCATCAATTAAAATGACAAAGTACTTGTAATTAGCATGGGAAGTAACTAGCGCCATTCACCACACATCACTATGTATCAAATCAAAAGGTTGGACTACCTTAGGTGTGTGAGTGGGAAATAGCAAAACTTTACTTTTTCCAAGCCTACAAGAATTGCAATCAAATTGAACAACACTAAGAGTTGGTGACTTTTTATTCCCAAGTAAACCAGAATTTAGCGAAGCATAAAGTACATTAGAGTTTGGGTGTCCAAGACATTTATGCCATGCTTGATAATCAACATAAGTAGAATTACAAGTGATGACATATAAAGAGGAACATGAAGATAAAGGAAATTGAAGAGGAAAAAGATGTCCTACTTTAGGCTCCCTTGCGATCATCTTCCCTGATTGCCGTTCCTACACAACACAACTAAATTTAGAAAATTCCACTTTACAATTATTTTCAACTAATTGCCCAATAGAAACAAGATTAGTAGTAAGGTTAGGAGAGACAAGAACATCGGTTATGGACGAAGAAACATCACTAGTGGCAGTTATAGGTAAAAAGTTGCCATCAGTTGTGTAAATCTTAAGATTTCTAGGATATTTACTTACATTGGTGAGGAATTTAGCATTGTTTGTCATGTGATGGGAAGTCGCGGAATCAAAGTATCAAGGAGAAGGTTTAGAAAAGGGTTTACCTGAGAGTCCTAATGCGAAAAATGCAGAAATAATCATTTGCTGAATCATTTCAGGTGTCACAAATTGAACAGGAGTAGGAGCACTCTGTGTCAGATGTTTTGTATCCACAACACTACTAGCACAGGAAGAACCAATTGAGATAGTATATGTTGTTCCATATCTCTTAGGAGGTCGAATGGGACATTCCTTGATGATATGGCCATCCTCTTTGCAATAATTGTAGAATTTTTTTGAACAACTTGAAGCATAATGGCCAAATCCTTTGCAACAAAAACACTGAATAATACTCATGTCCCTACCTTTCTGCGTGCCTTAAGTTGCATAAGCCATAGGAACAGAAGTACATTTAAGTTGTTCCATGGTGGCTTGAGTAAGAAGTCGTTGCTCCTTGCGAAATAAATCATTGAGACATGAATTCAAAGATGGGACGATTTCTCGATTCATAAGATTAGACCTGGTGCTTTCAAATTCATATCTCAGTTTCTTAAGAAATTGATCCCTCTTAGTATTTTCATGCATAGATTAAACATAAGTAAGACCTTTGGGAGGTAAGGCAGCATAGACAATATCAGTATATTCAGCTCAAAGATTCATGAAACTAGAATAAAAATAAAAAATAGAGAGGTTGCCCTGTTAGAGACTTTCTAGCTCATGTTCAAGCGAAACCGACGAGCAGTGTTGTGTTGACTATAGAGTTTTTTTAGATAATTCCACATTTCAGCTGCAGTTTTGAAGGGTCGAAGATTCAAGATAATGTTGGATTCCACAGATCCTAAAATTCATGCCATGATTTGAGCATCCTTGACTTCCCACTTGGAGTGCTCATCCTTGTCTCTGTCAGGTGCAGGTTTGCTACCATCAATATGACCCCATAGATCTTTGCCTTTGACAAATATCTTGAAGTGAAATGCCCAGGCTGAGTAGTTTTCGCCATTGAAACGAATCAAGAAGACATCATACTTGTCTGAAGACATGAGGATGAGATAACTTGATCAAAATAACTAAGAATAAGGAACTGAACTTGGACTGAGAAGAAGAGACAGGAGAATTAAGAATTGAGGCTTTGATACCATGACAAAACAGAATAGAAAACTTGAGAAATAGAAGCTTAATTCCTATCTTTCATTCAGTGTATAAACATATTTATATACAAGTTTTAGGAGACACTACATTAATTAGTATGATTGAGACACTACATTAATTAGTATGGTTGAGACACTACATCAATTACAAGTCTGATTATCATAATGCAAATATGATTGTCAGAGTACAACAGAATCATATCTGATTGGGTCTGATTGTCAAAATACAATCTGATTATCAAAATGTATTCTGACTATGCAGCCTGTAACCAACTAATTCCTTTGACAATAGACACTAGACCCAAGACCCTATGCTCTAGTTCCTATATCCTAGGCCATAAACACTAGACCATAGATCCTAGATCTAAAACCCTAGGGCCTATACGCTATATCATAGACACTAGATCCTACACTCTACATCCTAAACCCCAAGCCATAAACTCTAGACCCTAATATCCTAGATTCTATATTCTAGATCCTAGACCTAGACCTTAACCTTAGATGACAAACCTGAAATAATAAATCCTAAGCCCTACTAACTGCTTAAAGCTGAAAGCCAAAACATAACAAAATGATTTAGCATTGCTGAAAAACCAAACAATGGTATTACACTTTCTTCTAAGTTTATAGCATGAAAGACCTATTTAAACCTAATTATTAACACTCATGAAAATAAATATAGTAGAGAAAATGTAACATCCCTATTTTCATCCATAATTAATATCATATAAACATATGCATTTTAAACCATTCCATCTGACTATGTGTATTTTTCACGAATTGAATCTAGTTGACTTGTTTACATGAGTAACCTTAGGGACTAAATTGAGCTTTAGCATAGAAGGAGGATTAATTTAAACTTTTCCTTGATATTTGATTAAAAATATTATTATTATAATAATAATAATGATAATGATGATGATGATGATGATGATAATAATAATAATAATAATAATAATATTAGATGGTGGATATTTTGGGAGGTAGGAAGAAAAACAAAAACTCTACCTTCTTCTCCCGTCTAAGTTCATTTGCTATCTAAATCTTATTTCCTTCTTTTTCTATCAAATTCCTAAACTTGAATTGGATGATTTCAGCTCCTAATTTGGGTGAGTTAATTATTTTTCTTTAAATTATATTTGAAATTATATGGTGAGGTGTGGAAGTGATTTTATAGTTTTTGAATTATGTTTTAGAGTAAGTTTTATACTCTAATTTTCGTGGTCATAAAGGCAAAATTAAGAGAAATACAAAAAATAAAACTTGTAGATTTATGTCTGAAATTCACGTCTATAAAAGGATTTTATGAAATAAAAAGTATGTGAAATTCTATGAAAGTTTATTTGGGACTGGTTTGGGTAGCATTCCAGTAGACTACCTGATGTTGATTAATTATTTTGAGGATGTTAGAGACTGAATTAGACAAAGTTATAAACATGAGTTTTATTGCT
>CATIWM010193010.1:0-12786 GCA_949671775.1 Mallotus repandus
CAAGATTTCTAGGAGCAACAACTTCCTACATTTTTTGTAATTCAGTTGATGGTGGTAACTACAATCATTTTGTGGCTAGTTTTACGTGAACAACACTAGCAACAATTGTATTATATATACTGCTTCTTTGTATTTGTAAAATAGAGTGGCAGAAATAATAATAATAAACCATTGAAAGCCATTTCCAATTCTATTTTTCGTCTAACACCACCACTGCAAAACTCTACCACCCAAAACCACAATTATGAAAATCACTGCCACTAAATTACTATCAACCAAAACCACCACTAGCACTTGAAATCAACCTTATCATAGACACCACCACCAACACTCCATTGCCCATCACCATCGTTGGCAACATCAGCAACATCATGCACACATTTGACAAAAAAAAAAAAACACACTAGTATTTGAATCTCTTGCTCTGTTTCATCCTTCGTCATAACCAAAGTCATTTTCGCCACTTCCCCATTAGTCACAAAATCTAAACTAAACTATAGACAAAAAAAAAAAAAGAAACCAAACATAATTCCAATTTATATATATACAACAATCAAGAAAATAAAAAATAAAAAAAAAATAACCAAAGAAATCTATTCGAGAAGCTAATTATTTTTCCTCTTGTTGAACCAGGTTTTGGATTGGAGACGAAATAGAATGAAGGGATCTAACATTGATGACATTGTTGATGTTTACTGGGAGAGGAGATGTTAGAAGAAGAGAGGCATCGTTGTTCGTTGGGAGAGGAGAGGAGAGGCAACGACGATGGTTAATGGGAGAGGCAGGGGTGGTGGTTACTAAGAGGGGCATCGATAATGGTTGCTGGGAGAGGCGACATCGGTAACTGCAGGGAGATATGGCGGTGGCATTTATTTTTGGGAGAAGTAACAGGTGTTGATTTTTTAATTTAATGTTTCAAAAGTGGGTAGTGGGATAAAGTGGGGCAGGTTAAAATTAAATGTGAAAGTTTAACTTTACCTCTTCCATGTCGATAAATTTAATGAAATTAGTAAAAAATATTTTAATATGCTAACAGCAAATACTATAAAATATTTTTTTATCACAAAATAAATCACAACTCTTCATCTAAAAATCCACCATGTTAAAGGAAGGAAACCTTGAAAAAGCTTTTGAAAGAACATCATCATTCACCTCATTACCAAGATCACCATAAAATAGACGATAATTCTTTGCAAGAAACATAACCAGAATTAGACCAAATTTGAAGGATCTTCATAATAAAGAATTATGTATTATATAAAAATTTTTAGAATTTAAGCAGTATTAGAATATATATATAATAGTATTTTAGTTAAAAATTAATAATAAATATTTATTTTTAATAAAAATTAAAATTTTTAAGAATTTGACACATTAAATTTTAGGGTGAATACTATAAATATTTATTAAATTTTTGACTTAATAATTTTAGGATTCAACATTTAATATATAATTCTTTTATTTTTAAATAATTGTCGTTTAAGGTTTCTTCACGTAAATTAAAAAATGTATTTAATATATGTATAAAATACTATACTACTCTTGTAATAATTATTAGCTTTATATGGAGTTTTAAAATGAGTAGATATTTATTCAATTAATTTTTCTATATTAAATTAAGGTGAAATAGGGAAAAAAGTAGTTAATATGCATGGATAACTTAAAACGATAATTATTTAGGAATAAAATTAAATTTTTAAAATGACAATTATTTAGAAATATATGGAGTAGAATATATAGAATATAGATATAGATTAATCTAACTTAATTTCAAGCGCCAGAGGTTAATTAATATTAAAATTATTTTAAATAATATAATTTAAACATCCAATTTTATGTTATGATACAAATTAATTTGATAAATGGACGTTTGAACTTGTAAACAAATTAGTTTGAGTTTGCCAACAATATAATCAGCAATTTAAAAATCATTTGCATTAAATTATAATTCATTTATAAATGTACACATTTATTTGTCATAAAAAAAAATAATACATTTTTAAAAGTAAAAAAGTTCAAGAAGCATATAGAAATTTTCGATAAAAATCTGCAGTTTGATTAAGTTGGGGCCTGGCGGGTGTTTGAACGCCAACGTGTCCAGTAACAGTATAATGTAAAGGGCACGCAAGGTTTGATATGATGATAAGCATCTTCATGTCATGATGATAACTATAAGCCAGCGTTCACATAAGCAGGTAGAAAGCCCAATATGAATATAAAAGCTTCAACCCCAAGCTGAAGCTCAATCCAAATCCCATTGCCTTTTCCTCAATTCTCTGAAGCCGATGATGCGACCCATCAATTTTTTGGATTAAACAACATGTTGCCTTGGTTGTTAAAAATATGTTGGTATTTGCCTGATATATCTATCAACAAGGCATATTCTGAGTGTTGAAACTCTTAACATATGTTATGTCCTTAATCCTGTTCCGAATGTTTTGCTCCAATGAATTTTAAATTGCCATTCTACCGTGACTGTTAATTATAGTTTCATCTCCATGTACTAAATTTGTTCCTGTGTTGTGGTAAAGTTGCAAAATCATTACAACATTAATACAGATAACAGAAAAATTTTCTTGAGAATTTACAAAAAGAACTACATGACATCAATATAGGTTATTGGCTATCTATGCTGGGACTTAAGAGATTTTGCTTGGAGATCAAGGAGCCAATGTAATGGTACTTGTTGCAAGAAGTTTAGCAGCAGCTTCAAGTTACTTGAAGAACTTATTTTGCTGGTCCTTGACTGATTTCATTTATAATTAGTTAGATTAGAACCATTTTGTAAAGCTTTTTTTACTGTTGAAAACTAGTTAAAGTTCCATGTTTTTGGGAATTATGCCTTGTTAAAGTATATTAGATCTTTGAGTGGCTGATTGAAAGACCACTTTTAGTTGAGGAATGATGATTTGGTATATATGATTTTCTATATATTTGAAAGAAATGAAAGTAGTGATAAGTCTTCTTTTATGTCAATTACAACTCTATATTTTTCTTTAGTCAATCTCTGATTTCTTGTTGCTGAAAGTTTTGCAACGATTGTTGTTGTGCCTCTGTCGTAATTTGCATAAAATTTCTGCTGCTTCTTACACTGGTACCGATGCTATATTGTCCTTCGGGCTGTGAGGTTATTGAGTTAAAAAGTGAGAATTAAACACTAGAGAGTTCTGAGTGTCAACTTTCTATCAGTTTGAGTGTAAACATCAGCGATATTGAGAGTAGTTAATTCCTGATTAGAATTATGTCCTCGTAAAACACATCTGCCCATCCAATCCCTGTCTTTAATGGTGAGCTCTTCCACATATGGGCTGTCAAAATGAGATTTCATTTGAGACCTTAAGGGCTTTGGAAGGCAATAATTTTAGATGATAATCCACCTGCATTGGGTGCACATCCAACAACGGCACAGATAAAGGCTCATAAGGAAGAGAAACTCAAAAAGGATAAGGCAATCTCTGGTCTACATGGTGGTCTTGCTGATCACAATTTCAACTAGATCATGGATCTTGAAACTCCTAAGCAGGTGTGGGATAGATGGGCACTCCTTGCAAATCGATGAATCTAGCATGACAGGGGAGAATGATCATGTCGAAGTTAATTCCCACCAAAATCCATTCTTGTTCTCTGGCACCAATGTAGCTGATGGCTATGGTTGGATGCTTGTTACACAGCATGGGGAGAAATGATGAGCCATATCAGCCGCGACACCAATGAGCAAACTCCTTTGCAGGCTAGGCTAAATAAGCTCACCTCATCGATAAGTAAGGTTGGTCTAGTGGTTGTTTTCCTTGTCCTGATCGTACTGTTGGTTCGCTACTTTATAGGAAATACAGAAGAGGAGAATGGGAACAAGGAGTTCAACAGCAGCAGTACAAAGGCGGATGATATAGTCAATGCTGTTGTGGGAATTGTAGCGGCTGCAGTCACAATTGTTGTTGTTGCAATACCAGATGGTTTACCCTTGGCTGTCACACCCACTCTGGCATATTCCATGAAGAGAATGATGGCTGACCCAGCAATGGTGAGAAAGCTCTCTGCCTGTGAGACTATGGGCTCTGCTACCACAATCTGTATCGAAAAAACTGTTGGAAAAATGAGATAAAGAGCTTTAAGATCTCTTAAAGCACAGCAGAACCTCAGCTGTTTTTACTGCTGAAAAATACACTAAAAATGAAAGTTATTTTTGTGTAAATGGAGATCTACTTGACTTATTTTTTTTATTCTTAACATACGTATATATAGAGTAACAAAAGCAAGAGACTAACTACTACTACAACTGCTACAAATTTTTTCCTCATTATGAGCTGATTTTCAGCTCCACGACATGTTACCACTTTTCTAGAATTTTCAGTGACAGCAAAAAGGTCACATTCTAACACTCCTCCTTGACATTTTCGCTAGAAATCAACTAAATTCAGCAGCATTTTCTTCTCATCAACTTCATCATCTTCAAATCTTCTTTTTATCAAACTTCACTTTCGTGGTGGCCTCTCACCATAAAGAAACTCCTCCTTCATGTCAAGTCTCCTTCAAAAATCTATATTTTCTTTTCTAGTATTGGTCTTCTTGGAGAAACTATCTCCAATCTTCACATCATCTTGGAGAAAACTCTTCTCCATCTTCTTTCCTTTTGGAGAAACTGATCTCCACCAGGTCTAAATTTTTTTTTTCCCTTTTTGTAGTTTAAAGACTTGCTTAGGTCTGAAATTCTAGTAGTTTAAGGACATACTTAGGTCCAAACTTGGTTCTAAAATTTTGAATGCATTTTAAAGACATGTTGGTCCTTCAAATTTTTGTCAGTTTAAGGACATGGCTGGTCCAAACTTAGTTCTGAAATCTTTGTTGTAGTTTAGGGACATGCAGGTCCAAATTTTGGTTTTGAAATCTTGGTCAATTTAAGGACTTTATCGGGTCCAAACTCTGGCACTTTAAGGACTTGCCTAGGTCCTTTCTCAAATTCTCTTGAAATCATTTTTTATCTTGAACTGAAATATGTAGTTTCTTGAAAATAAAATTGGTAAGTCTGAAATTTTCTTTCGAAGTCTTTTGAAAACATTGTTTCTGTTGAAGCTAATGAAACTTAGCTTGACAGTTTAAGCATTTAGTTTGTTTAACTAGATTAGTTAGTGTTGTACTCTAGGTATGATTGAAGGTATGACTCTTATTTTATTGTACAAGTAAGAGCAAGTAATGTACACCATACTACTAGGTGTAAATGTCAGATTACAGTACGGTTTTTTGATTGTAAAACTTGTAATATTGTTGCTATATAACAACAGCTCTGTTAATAAGATATGAGTGAGAGTTCAAGACATTTTTCATTGTTCTTAGTTGTTTGTTTCTTGGCTCTCGCCACCCCAACAGTGGTATTAGAGCTACTGTAGGATTAGCACTTAGTGGAGGTGGATCTCTACCTGTTTTTATCTAAAAAAAAAACAAGAGAAACCAGCCATGAAGAAAAAGAGAAAGAAATGACTGTTTATGTCTGAAATTTTTTATGTTGTTCATGTGTGAGATTTTCATGGTTTGATGGTGAGTGCTCCAACTGTGGTATGATGGTCTGCTGACTTGTTTTCTCTCTTATACACAGCCCTTCTAAGAACAAGAAGAGCTCTGATACCACTGATGGTTTTAACACAAAGAAGAGAGCATAAAAATAAGGGAAACTCACATACATAATTTCATTGACAAAAGCCTTTTATAGGCAAGTTACAAAATGAAAAAAAAATCAGATGTTTTAAAGGGCTGTAGTTGCTCCAAGAACAAAAACTTTGAAAGAGAGAAACTCCAAGATGAAGATTTTGATGTTTCAAGCCAAGTTTCAAGGAGGAGTGTCGAAGCTAATGAAACTTAGCTTGATAGTTGAAGCATTTAGTTTGTTTAACTAAATTAGTTAGGGTTGTACTTTAGGTATGGTTGAAGGTATGGTTCTTATTTTATTCTACAAGTAAGAGCAAGTAATGTACACCATACTACCTGGTGTAAATGTCAGATTACAGCATGGTTTTTTGCTTGTAAAACTTGTAATATTGCTGCTATATAACAGCAGCTCTGTTAATGAGATATTGGTGAGAGTTTAAGACATTTTTCATTGTTCTTAGTTGTTTGTTTCTTGGCTCTCACCACCCCAACAGTTTCTCAACAAGTCTTAGTGAAAGCATTTCAAATCTTGAACTAAAATCTAAAATTTCAGAACTGATCTTGAACTAAAAAACTGAAATTTTTTGAAATGATGATGAGGCTTGCTGAAAAATATGCTCACGAACTTGCTCTAAAAGATTTGAAATTGGTATAGAAATGAAGTTAAAACATTTTAACACTTAGAGCAACTAATCAAAATATTGCAGCAAAAAACTGAATTTTTATGAGCTGAAACCTTTCTTCTTCTTCTTCTTCGAAATGAAGTTAAAACATTTTAACACTTAGAGCAACTAATCAAAATATTGCAGCAAAAAACCGAATTTTTATGAGCTGAAACCTTTCTTCTTCTTCATGGTTGAGCTTATCACTCAGCCTGTAAGACAAGGGCTCTGATACCACTGTTGGAAAAATGAGATAAAGAGCTTCAAGATCTCTTGAAGCATAGCAGAACCTCTGCTGTTTCTACTGCTGAAAAACACACTAAAAATGAAAGAGTTTTTTGTGTAAATGGAGATCTACTTGACTTGTTTTTTTTTTTTTTTTCATTCTTAACATACATATATATAGAGTTACAAAAGCAAGAGACTAACTACTGCTACAACTACTACAAATTTTTTCCTCATTATGAGCTGATTTCAGCTCCACCACATGTTACCACTTTTCTAGAATTTTCAATGACAGCAAAAGGTTACATTCTAACAAAAACAGGCACCCTTACAATGAACCTGACGAAGGTAATGAAGTTTTGGCTAGGCCAAGCGGAACAAAGCACTTCTTCTTCGATTTCCCCACATGTTCTTGACTTGGTAAAACAAGGAGTTGCCCTCAATACAACGGGTAGTGTCAACAGAGCAAATCCAGAATCTGAGTTTGAGTTCTCAGGTAGTCCCACAGAAAATGCAATTCTTTCTTGGGCCATTCTGGATATGAACTTGGATATGGAGGAACAGAAGCATAGCTTTATCATTCTCCATGTTGAAGCCTTCAACTCACAGAAGAAGAGGAGTGGAGATTTGATAAGAAAAAAGCTTGACAACACAATCCATGTGCACTGGAAAGGAGCAGCAGAGATGATACATGCGATGTGCTCAAGTTACTATGATGCCTCTAGAGTGATAAAAATCTGGATGAAAAAAATAGAAGCGTCTTCAAGCAAATTATTTAAGGGATGGCAGCCGACGGCCTTCGTTGCATCGCTTTTGCACAGACAGGGATATCACAAGTGCAATATGAAGATGGAATACAAAAGAAAAAGCTCCAAGAAAACAGCTTGACACTTTTAGGACTTGTGACTATCAAGGACCCATGTCGACCAGGTGTAAAGAAAGCTGTGGAACATTGCCAACACGCTGGAGTCAACAGCAAAATGATCACAGCAGACAACGTTTTCACCGCAGGAGCTATAGCCCTCGAGTGTGGGATACTGAAACCTGGTCAGGATATGTACAGGGGAGCGATAGTAGAAGGAGAAGAGTTCCGCAACTACACACGAATGGAGAAAGTTGATAAAGTATGTGTGATGGCAAGATCTTCTCCTTTTGACAAACTCCTCATGGTGCAGTGCCTCAAACAAAAAGGCCAAGTTGTGGCGGTTACTGGTGATGGCACCAATGATGCACCAGCACTGAAAGAGGCAGATATTGGATTGTCTATAGGGATCCAGGGCACTGAAGTTGCCAAGGAAAGCTCAGATATTGTCATTTTGGATGACAATTTTGCCTCGGTAACCACAGTTTTGAGGTGGGGAAGATGTGTCTACAACAACATACAGAAATTCATTCAATTCCAGCTCACTGTCAATGTTGCCGCGCTTGTGATCAATTTCGTAGCAGCAGTTTCAGCCGGTGAAGTTCCGTTGACAGCGGTCCAGCTACTATGGGTGAATCTGATCATGGACACCCTTGGTGCTCTGGCTCTTGCTACAGAAGAACCCACCAAAGAGCTGATGCATAAAAAACCTGTGGGCCGAAATGAGCCTCTCATCACCGACATAATGTGGAGAAACCTACTAGCTTAAGCCTTGTATCAGATAGCTGTCCTCTTGACGCTATAATTCAAGGGGGAATCCATATTTGGTGTGACTGAAAAGGTAAATGACAACTTGATCTTCGATACATTTGTCCTCTGCCAAGTGTTTAATGAATTCAATGAAAGGAAGATAAAGAAGAAGAATGTCTTCCAAGCGATACACAAGAACAAGCTGTTCTTGGGGATTATCGGCATAACCATAATCCTTCAGGCACTTATGGCGTAGTTTCTGAAGAAATTCGCAGACACGGAGAGGTTGAACTGGGGTCAATGGAGTGCATGCATTGGCATGGCTGCTCTTGCATGGCCAATTGGCTGGGCGGTCAAGTGCATGCCAGTTCCTGAAAAACCAGTTTCAGCTTTCTCAATTAGAGGAAGTAGAATTTAGAAACCAGGATATGATTCTTTCATTTATGTTATTCTTTTATTATTGAGATCGTACAAAAATACAGAACCATTGTTGTAATAAATTTAGCTGATCGGCCCACAGGTTTTGTTATCCATCAGCTCTTTGGTGGGTTGTTCTATAGCAAGAGCCAGAGCACCAAGAGTATCCATGATCAGATTCACCCATAGTAGCTCGACTGCTGTCAACAGAACTTCACCGGCTGAGACTGCTGCTACGAAATTGATCACAAGCGCAGCAACATTGATGGTGAGCTGGAACTGAATGAATTTCTGTATGTTGTTGTAGAGACATCTTCCCCACCTCAAATCTGTGGTTACCGAAGCAAAATTGTCATCCAAAATGACAATATCTGAACTTTCCTTGGCAACTTCAGTGCCTTGGATCCCCAAAGACAATCCAGTATCTGCCTCTGTCAGTGCTGGTGCATCATTGGTGCCATCACCAGTAACTGCCACAACTTGGCCTTTTTGTTTGAAGCACTACACCATGGGAAGTTTGTCGAAAGGGGAAGATCTTGCCATCACACATATTTTATCAACTTTCTCCATTCTTTCCGCGAAATTCTTCTCCTTCTACTACAGCTCCACTGTACATATCCTGACCAGGTCTCAGTATCCCGCACTCGAGGGCTATAACTCTTGCAGTGAAAACGTTGTCTCCTGTGATCATTTTGATGTTGACTCCAGTGTGTTGGCAATCTTCCACAGCTTTCTTTACACCTGGTCGACATGGGTCCTTGACACCCACGAGTCCTAAAAGTGTCAAGCTGTTTTCTTGGAGCTTGTTCTCTTGTATTCCATCTTCACATTGCTCTTCTGATGCCTGTGTATGCGCAAAAGCGATGCAGCGAAGGCTGTCGGCTGCCATGCCTTGAATAATTTGCTTGGAGACACTTCTATTTTGTTCATCCATATCTTTCATCATTCCAGAGGCATCATAGTAAATTGAGCACATTACAAGTATCATCTCTGCTGCTCCTTTCGAGTGCACATGGATTGTGTTGTCAAGCTTCGTTCTTATCAAAACTCCACTCCTTTCTTTCTGCGAGTTGAAGGCTTCAACATGGACAATGATGGAGCTCTGCTTCTGTTCCTCCATATCCATGTTCAAATTCAGAATGGCCCAAAAAAGAATTGCTTTTTCTGTGGGACTACCTGAGAACTCAAACTCAGATTCTGGATTTGCGCTGTAGACACTACCCGTTGTATTGAGGGCAACTCCTTGTTTGACCAAGTCAAGAACATGTGGGGAAATCGAAGAAGTGCTTTGTTCCACTTGGCCTCGCCAAGACTTTGTTACCTCCGTCAGGTTCATTGTAAGAGTGCCTGTTTGTCGGTACAGATTGTGGTACAGAGCCCATAGTCTCACAGGCAGAGAGCTTTCTCACCATTACTTGATCAGCTATCATTCTCTTCATGGAATATGCCAGAGTGGGTGTTACAGCCAAGGGCAGACCTTCTGGAATTGCAACTTCAACCATTGTGACTGCAGCCGCTACAATTCCCACAACAGCATTGACTATATCATCCGCCTTTGTACTGCTGCCATTGAACTCCCTATTCCCATTCTCATCTTCTGTATTTTCTGTGAAGTAGCGAACCAATAAGACGACCAGGTCAAGGAAAGCAACAGCCCGACCAACCTTACCGATCGATTAGGTGAGCTTATTTGGCCTAGCCTGCAAAGGTGTTTGCTCATTGGTGTCGCAGCTGATATGGCTCATCATTTCTCCCCATGTTGTGTTCATGCCAACTGATGTAACAAGCATCCGACCATAGCCATCAGCTGCCTTGGTGCTAGAGAACAAAATGGATTTTGTTGGGAATTAACTTCGACATGATCACTCTCCCCTGTCATGTTGGATTCATCGATTTGCAAGGAGTGCCCATCTATGAACAATCCATCAGCAGGGACTTGGTCTCCGATCCTGAGACAAACAACATCTCCAACTACAAGTTCAAAAGTTGAGACCTGCTGCCGCCGACCATTTCTAATAACATCGATTTGGATATTGCTACTGACTTTAGACAGCTTATCAAATTGTCTATTTTGCCTGTAATTGCTTACAGCAGAGACAGCTATGACAAGAAAGACAGCAACAAAAATGCTGCCACCGTGATACCAACCTTCTTTTAGGCCATGCTCTTTAATCCCAAAGGTAATAGAAAGTGCTACACATCCCAAAAGAATGGCAATGGTAAGATCGCCAAAAGCTTCCACCACAAAATAGAAAAAGCTCTTGGTTGGTGGTTTCTTATATGTGTTGGAGCCAAATGCTTCTTGGCGCGACGAGCAATGTCCTCAGCAATGCCAATGATGCCACCTTCAACGTTGGTGTCAACAGCAGAGGCTACGCCAACAACACCATCTAACTGTTGGAGCTGTTTGTGATTTTTCTCTTTTACAAACTCGGTCAGAGCTGTTTGATCAATCTTGAAGGCGCTGTAATCTGGGTTAATATGAAGAACAGTGTAAGATTGAGAGCGGGAAATTATAGTCGCTGTTTTCTTGTGCTGTAGCAATGTTGGTAACAGATTGTATAGCTCTAGAGAAATAAATTGCTGCAAACGCCAAGTGCCATCTGTTATTAGACAAGCTACATGTAGAAGCAGGAGGCGCATCAAGATCAAGAAAGTAGTCGATGCTTGCTTGCAAAATCTTTGACATTGGGTTTTTGCAAAAAAAATTTTAATTTTATTTTTTTCAGAAGAAATGGAAGTGGTTTGTTAAAGATTGGAAGTGGAGAGGCTGATTGACATGAATCGGATTGCGTTGCTTAATTTATATCCTTTTTTGCTGTTGGTGGACGCCTCGCATGGAAGCCGCATGGAAGCCTCATGGTAAGTCGAAATATGCATTAAATAAAGAGAATCGTCTGTGTACAACTGCAAGTGTGCAACCAAGCCGCATGGTAAGTCGAAATATGCATTAAATAAAGAGAATCGTCTGTGTACAACTGCAAGTGTGCAACCAACCCATTTCCACGAGAATTCATCATGTCATTTACGGCTCTAAGGCTTAAGCCATGTTTTACTCATGCACTTTTTTTTTTTTTTTTTATCACTTTA
Source organism: Mallotus repandus (assembly GCA_949671775.1). Classification (NCBI taxonomy): domain Eukaryota; kingdom Viridiplantae; phylum Streptophyta; class Magnoliopsida; order Malpighiales; family Euphorbiaceae; genus Mallotus; species Mallotus repandus. The sequence goes on from CATIWM010193010.1 coordinate 11,647, forward strand.
TATTTTTATTTTTATAAATTGATATCTTTCAATGTTATTTTACTATACATTAAATTCTTCTGTAACTGTGAGTAAAAATGTGAATCTCATTCGCTGTTAAATGAGAATGGACTTACCTGATGAATAAATATACTTTTAAAAAAAATTTCTCTAACCCCATGTATTTCTATTTTTATAAATATTAAGTCGTTACACTTTTATTTTTGTATACATTAAGTTCCTATTTAATATGAATTTGAAAAAAAAATTCAACTATATATATAATTTAATTATGCATACTTATTTTTAGTATAAAATTAGTATTTAATGATAATCGCTCTTATGAAAATTAAATCTATATAATATAATAGTAATTTAATCTTTAGAATTTTTATTTGATTTTTGTAAAATAATTCAAGCAAAAATTACAACAGATTTTATTTTAGCTAATTTTAAGTAACAATAAATGATGAAAAAAGTGTATATGTATGAATTTTTAATAAATAGCAAATTTTTATACCTTAAAGACTAGTTGGTAATAGATTTTTAAGAAATAAAAAATTGTATTGATATAATTTTTAAGAAAATTTGTCCAAATTATTATTTTAAAAAAGATAAAGTTTGAGTGTATATAAAATTTTTAGAGTGAAAATAGTAGCATCATTTAATAATTTATTACTTAAAATTAAATTAATGGTAAAATGTATAAAGGAGTATAATATATATTAATATTAGATTATAGTTAATAAAAAGACAAACAATTTAAAAATGTTTATGTTAATAATAAAACATTAAATTAGAAGTTTAAATTAGTTAAATTATAAATTTATTAACTAAATCTATAAATGTTGATAATTAACTAAAATATTTATTGAAATTAAAAAAATTAAAAAACTATTTAAAATATTAAGAATTAATTTCTTAAAATTTTAAAATATATAAATTTATTAAAAATCGTATAAATTACAGGGATTAAATGAGATGTTTTACTATATATATATAACAGTGTTTCTAAGGACTTAACGTGCAGAAAAATAAAAATACAGAGAATTAATGTAGAGTAAAATAAAAATGTAAGATGTCAATTTATAAAAATAAAAATACAAAATATAAATTAAAAAAATAAAAATATAGGGGTCAAATATAGGTTCAACCATTGGA